>APFE030930225.1:1374-46000 GCA_000404065.3 Pinus taeda
GCATGAGAAGAAAAGGTAGCAGGAGGACCTTTAGGCATGGGCATTTCTTGCACTTCTTCCCTTGTTTCTTCTTGAATGCATCTAGCCATTAATTCCTTGAAACCAGGAATTACATTATTGTTCAGAAGAGTAGTCCTGAACGTACCATTCAGATGGTAATCCTCCAACAGTCATGAGCGCCATTCCCCTATCAGTGATAGCCTCCCTAATAGATAGGAGATTGTTCCTGATTTCAGTGATCCTTAAGAAGTATGCTTGCATACTCTTATCTTTACCCTTCTTAATTTCCTTCAGCTTATTTCTAAGAAACAAAACTTGCTTTGCATCATTTACTTTAAATAAACTCACCAGTCTATCGTAGACTTCCTTGGAGGTGTCCAGTTCAGAGATGTAGGCCACAAAGTGCTTGTCGATAGAGTCCTGGATAATCTTCTTTGTTTTGACTTCTCCATTTTTCCATTTGTTCCAGGCAGCAGCAGATGCATTTGATGGAGGCTCAACAATATTGCCTCTCACATGATCCAACACTCCTTGATTCTCAATTGTTAGATCGATAGACATCTTCCATCCGTGATAGTCAGCTTTCTCATGGAGCTTGTCTTCCGCAGGAAAGCGTGTTGAGGACCCCATAGTTCTTTTAGGATAGCCTTGCCAATCTTCTCTTCGATGATCGCTCTTGCTCTTGCTTGGGCTTTGTCTTCACCTCAGCTTTGATACCATGTTAAGTTATGGTATGTTCTATGCTTATAATAGTTTAATTATTTTCTTATTATATTCCACAGATTAGCAATCACATGTACATAAAGTAAAGTACAGATAGAACATTAAACGATCGACAGAAAATAAGCCAAGACAAGAGACACAAGATGTGGCGGCTAGCCGAGGACAAACCCCACAATGTGTGGGGAAACCCTTTGATCAAATCTTCTTTTATCTTCAATAATTTAGCAGAGAGAAATAGTACAATAAATCTGATTCATATCAGCAGTAACAAACCCTAGATCAGCAGCATCAGCATTAGTGGCTTCATTATCAAACTAGGGCAAACGATATCTCACAAACCGACCGTCGGATTGACTTCATTCCACTACCAAAAGTTGTGGCTTCCAGAGGAGGTTCAGATGAACCTACATCACAATTCATATGGGGAGATATTCTAGGCCACGCAGGTCAATCTTTACTTCTGCAGTTGCAGCTTCAGTTTCAGTAGTTTCCGGCTTCAAACTAGGGTAGTCGATATCTTGCAAACCATTCGTCAGATTGACTTCATTCCACCACCAAAAGTTGCGGCTTTCAGAGGAGGTTTAGATGAACTTACATCATAGTTCCAAAGAGGAGATATTATAGGCCACGTAGGTTAATCTTTACTTCGGCAGTTGTAGCTTCAGTTTCAGCAGTTTCCGGCTTCAAACTAGGGTAGTCGATATCTTGCAAACCGTTTGTCGGGTTGACTTCATTCCACCACCAAAATTTGCGGATTTCAGAGAAGGTTCAGATGAACCTATTGCACAGTTCCAAAGAGGATATCTTCTAGACCACGTAGGTCAATCTTTGGATCTGCAGTTGCAGCATCAGGTTCAATAGCTTCTGGCTTCACATGTGTGAGAGAGAGATCCATTTCTGCGTAGTAGAGAAGAGACTCATTTCTGCACAGTAGAGAGAGAGAGATGTGATGAGAAGAGTGAGTGAAAATGAGGAAAAGTTGTCCTATATTTATACACAACATTGGTGTTTGAATAGATGCGACTGTTGGGCTTCTGAGCCTACATGAGTTGTAGGTCGGCTTGATAATAATTCCATAATCAAAATAAATTCATATCTCCATGAATACTTATTGGAATCAGATGATATTTATATCAATCCTACACCTCTCGATGAGAGGAATCTAATAAAAATATTATGAGCCATGAATAAGATGACTCACATGAAGTTTTTCCCTGGTTACCAATTTTAACAGTTATGGATTGATATCGACTTTTGATTTGATTTTAAACAGGGATTGATTCATGAAACTTGAATTGCGTTGGTCTTTTCCAGGTTCTTTCTTCGACTGGTTCTTTGTGTCTTCCATATCTCTTGATGCCCCTTTCTGATTTTTCTTCTACATTCAAACCCCCATCTTATCCAAATATCCCTAGATTATTACTTAGGTCTTCCATGAGGAGGTTTACATTGAGGTTTATATCAATGACTTTTTGTTCAAACAAAAAACCCCACCTCTGTAGGATCACGAGGTTCGTTTACAAATTTGATGGTCATGATTAGGGTTTTACAATTTTTGACCCTGCTGACCTAACTCCCCTGTAAATATCCAAAAATACCCAAAGAAACCTAGCTTTGATACTAATGATCTGTAAACTTCTGTGGATATTCCACTAGATAGTTTCTCACAACATATATGATATTATTATATTAAAAATATCAGATTCTACACTATTACAATTTTATTTATTTTCTAAATATGTATATTTTACTGTAGTTAGTGCATGCATGAGAATGGAAATTTTTTGGAAAAGTAGATAATGATAGAATAACCTCACACACACACATAAGACACAAAATATGCTCTAGGAAATCCTTTCAGGAGAAAACCCAACTGGAAGGTGAGGTCGCTTTACTCTCTTTCTCTGTCTAGAAAATATGGCCACAGGTACAAAGACGTAATGCCCATGTCTCGTGGGATGCTAAAGTGCACATATACTCTCTCTATTCTCTACCTCCTATCTTCATGTCTATCTTTTCTTAGCTATCTAACAAATTTCTCTCGAACGAATGGAATGCATCTTCCTCCTAGTGGCCCGATTATAACACAACTCGATAGCCTACTAGTGGTTAATTTTCACTACACCAACTCTTAAAAGAGTTAAAAAATAGAATATTATAGATTATTTTACATGAAAAACACGTGGATAACCCCTTTTCCATGAATAATGTGGGTTGATGCAGCATCTTCCCGAATTATAGATGTGAAAAAAAGAAGGTCGATTTCTGAGTGGCATAACTTTTGCATACAAATTCTGATTGACACACTTCTTGCATCATTGGAAAGATATATGTGTGTAGAATATAATGATTTTTTTTTCTCTAAAGAATCAAAATTTCACCCCCAAAAACATGATTTGATGCCTCAAAATTCTTCGGAAGGTTCCAGACCCTGTTTTTCCAAACTGGGTCCTGCCGGTAAAAACAATCATGTGAGCTGATTACTTGACTTTTTCCACTGAAAATGCATCGAGATGGATGAAAAAAAATATAATGATACAATCCATATCGCACACCCCCATTTTGGAGGTATTTTAGACCCCAAAATATTTTATTGAATGAGGTGAGAAAAGTTTTCCTGAATGAGGTGTACCATTTAGCTTTCCTGGAAGTTATCCCTTCAATTAATCTGCCAAGGGTCATGCTACCCCTGTCTTGTAATTCTGGAGATATTATTGAAAAATATATCTTTTGTAAACTCTAATTGAGGATCTGGTGCCAAATCCTAAACATAAAGTAGGAATTTTTTCTCATACTGATCTAACATGGAAGGCTCATAGAGTTTCAAATTCTCTACATTCACAACTGAGTAAATGCACATATGTGGTGGCAAATTGAGTCTATAGGAATTATCACCCACCTTTTATAGTATCTCAAAGGAACCATACCTTAGAGCCTTGATTTTCTTACCAGGCAACCTCTCCTTGTTCAACTATAGCTATACTCTGTCTCCCACCTTGAATGATTTCTCTGTTGAATCTATGTTGATCATGCTTGGACTTATACTTATGCTGTGAATTTTGCAGTGTTTCTTCTACATATAAATGGATCTTCCTAATCTTCTCTATAAATTTTTCATCCCTCGAAGAATCTCCTGTATGAGCTTCCCTCACTTCTCCTTGCTGCCCATATGAAATATCTAAAGGTGAGGGCAAAAAATATCTAAAACAAGTTTCAAATGGGGACTTTCTTATAGAAGTGTGGAATTCTTTGTTGTAAGAATGTTGTATATATACTAGATTTTCATCCTGGGCCTTTGGATTCTTCTAGTTTTATCCCCTTATAGTTTACACCAAAGTGTCGTTGACTATTTCTATCTTCCCATCTGTTTATGGATGGAATGTTGTAGATCTCTTCAACTTCGTGTCCATATACTCCCATAATGTAGTCCATAATGCACTGAGAAATATTGTATCCCTGTCTTAAATGATGCTTCTTGGTATCCCAAAGTGCACCCAAACCTATCCAAAGGATAAGTTTACTAATTCCTGCTTGTTGATGGTCTTTTTATAGGGCACGAGAACATGTAGTCACGCCCCTTCCTAGTTGTCAGTAAAACTCCCACAAAGTCCATGGAAATGCTTTCCCAAGGAAGAGTAGGTATTGGCAAGGGATGATATATATCATGTTTCCTATTGGTAGGCTTACTAGTGCAACAAAGCATGCATCCTCTTATGAACCTAGCTACATTTTCTTGCATCTTGGCCAATACACATACCTCTACAAGTTAGCCACGATATTCCCTATGCCAAAGTTCCTTGCAACCTTGGAGGCATGAGCCTCTCTTATTAGTTGCAATCACTCACCTTTTAAGAACACATATAGCTTATCCATTCAGTAGAGTAACCCATCATGCAGATGGTAGTCATCGGTGCCGTTGCCATCGTGCACATGACTCTGACTCTACAGCTGCTAACACACCTCCTTGAAGTCCTCATCCTATGAATATGCCTCTCTGTACGCATCATGGGTGAATGGATCCATGTGCATAAGAGTTGCAAAGCTATAATATTCAATGTGGGTGGCCTTGAAATCATGTCGTACAAATTATTGGTACTACCCTTCTTATAATTTATCACCAAATGAAACTATTACAAAAAACCCATCCACTTGAAATGCCTCATTTGTTGTGTCTTACTTTGGGCCTACAAGTATTGTAACCAATGGAGATTTGTGTCGATTACTGTCTCCTTTACCATCAAATAGTGCTTCCATTTCTTCAGATATTGCACCATGGCATAGAGCTCCTTATCATAGGCAGGGTATTTAAGAACGACCCCATGAAAAACTTTAGAATGGTAGCATACATGCCTTCCTCCTTGCATGAAGACAACTCGCATAACATAACCACTCACATTTGTCTCCACTTTTAAGGGTCTTTGCAAGTTTGGTAATTCTAGAATTGGTGCTTGACCAATCTTCTTATTTTTCTCTTCTAAAACCCTTTTCTTACCTTTTCCCCACTAAAAACTCTTTCCACTTGCTATTATGGCATGGAGTGGTGGTGCTACCATTGAAAACGAGGCTATGAATTTACTCAGGTACTATGCTGCCCCAGTGAAACTCTTGACCTTAGAAACATTAGTAGGCACAAAAAATTTCATGATGGCCTCCATCTTGGAAGGATATTTTTTTAGATCTCATCCACTGACAGACAACCCAGATACAACAAACAATGTTGTGCAAACTCACACTTCTTGAGATTTGCTAGTAGCTGGTGCTTCCTCAATGTTTCCAACACTTGCCTCAAATGTGACATATTCTCATCCCAGGTAGCACCATATACCAGTGTATCATCCAAATAGACAATAAAAAATGAATTTATAAAAGGGAATAGTACATCATTCATTAATATCATAAATGTAGTTGGTGCACTACTTAGGCCAAATGGCATAAATAGCCACCCATACAAACCTTACCTAGTTTTTAAGGCAGTCTTCCATGTATATTGTTATTTGACTCGAACCTAGTGATATCCAGACTTCACGTCCTACTTGGTGAAGTACTTTTCTTAATGTAACTGATCCAATATATCAACTATCATGGGCAGGGGGTATCTATTCTTGAGTGTGATTTTGCTAATTCCCTGTAATCTATACACATATCCCAAGTCCCAGCCTTATTCGACACAATGATGATGGGTGACCCACATGGTGATGTACTCAGTCGAATGGCACCCTGTTCTAGCAGTTGCTGCAAGTGTTTCTTCACCTCACTTGCTTCTATAGCAGACTTCCTATACAACCCAATGTCTGGCAATGGGGAGTTTGGAAATATCTCGATCTCGTGCTCCACCTCTCTCTTAGGTGATAACCCTTTAGGCTCTCGGAACACATCCCTGTCTGCTTGTAACAACTCCTCCAATTGTTTTTTTGTTTTTTTTTTTTGTTTTTGTTTCTTAGTACACCTCTCTAGGGATTTCTTGCCTCTAATTGACTCCTCTTCATACTACTTTATCTTAAAAATAATAAAACATACTTATTGCTGGAACTGATAAATTTCTTGTCTTGGTTGGAACTTACCACTGAAATTTTCGACTTGCCTTTGTGCACATTGATGATGAAAAATTTTCTATCCTTGACGACCCAATACTGGTTGGCTCTCCTCATGAATATTTCATCATGCATGTACATGTATGGACTCCCAAACATGACTCCACATACATCAAGGGGAACCACAGGTAGATATACTTCATCAATAAAATCATCACTGATAGCAAATCTATTTTTTCACTATTTTTTTACCTTCATCTCTGCATCCTTATTTACCCATCCTAGTGGATATAGGTTTTGATGATCATGAACCTCTAGCCCCAACTCCTTGACCAACTCTGCTATAATGAGATTCACCTATGATCCTGAATCAAATAGAGCATCAATATTTGTCTTCTTGAACTGTATCTTATATGGAATATTTTACTCATTTCTTTCTCTTTTTGTTGTTAAAGGCTACTCAAATTCACCTCCTTCTGCGCTGACATAAAAATGATCTTCTCATCCATGTTTAAGCTGCTTTCAACTTGGTTTCTTGAATCAGTGGCCATGCGATTCTTCTTCTTATTATATTTCTTTTTGTTCTTCGGGTTTAACTCTGGATACAACTTACTACACTTCTCCTCTTTATTACTATCAATTTTGCAGTTGTTTCTAGGATATTTGCGCTGGTGTGATGTGGTTTCCGTATTTTTATCTTTTTCTAATGTTTGTTTCTTCTTACCCTCCTTAGAATCTTCCTTTTTCTCCTTCTGCTTCGATCCACTTGATTGCGCTCTTTTCAGGCCTATGTTCTCCAGGTACTGTGCCTGTACACAAGACTCATTCATCGTTTTGGGCTTAAACAACATTAATTTCTCATGCAGATAGTGGTGCAGACCCCCCAAATACTTTAGGAGTACATTTTGTTTCTTTGGAGAGATACCCAACATTATACCCATATTTATGAATTCTGTGGTGTACTCCTGCACACTTTGGCCTAATTTTCATTGAAGTAATGCCAATAGATCCACTGGTCCTCAATGTACCCAATGGGATAAAAATGTGAATTAATGAAGGGTTTGAAATCTTCCCACTTAGTCATTACAGGTTCACCCTCCAACCTAAGGGTTTTCGTGTGGCTCTCACACCAAGTCAATGTATGGCCCTCAAATTTCAGCCACGCAAAAGAGATTTTCTGTCCTTCCTCAATCTGATGGGCATTGATGCAATCTAGATCATAGCTCCCCAATCCAGATCACACCTCCCCATTTTGGAAGGATTTTGGTCCCCAAGAGATTTTACTGAATGAGGTGAGGAAAATTTTCCTCCACCTTTCTCTGGTGTACCATTTAGTTTTTCCTGGACGATGTCCCTTCAATCTAATTTTCCAAAGGTCATGCTACCCTTGTCTTGTAGTTCTATAACTCTTCTATAAAACTGTATCTTATGTCAACTCTTCCTGAGCATTTGGTGCCAAATCCTCCACAAAAGATAGGACCTGTTCCTCTTCCTTATATAACATGGAAGGCTCATATAGTTTCAAATTATCTACATTCACAATAGATTAAATGTGGATATATGGTGGTAAAATGAGTCGATAGGCATTATCACCCACCTTTTTTGGTATCTCAAAGGGACCATATTTGAGAGTATTGATTTTATTACCAGGTCCCTGGAGCCTCTCCTTGTTCAAATGTAGCTATACTCTATCTCTCACCTTGAATGTTTCTCTGTTATATGCTGATCATGCATCGCCTTATACTTTTGTAGTGTTTATTGTACCTGTAATTGGATCTGCCTAATCTTCTCTACAATTTTTTTATCCCTCAAAGCATCTCCTTTAATATCTTCCCTCAATCCTCCTTGCTTCCCATATGCAATATCCAAATATGAGGGTGACAAATATCCAAAACAAGTTTCAAATGGGGACTTTCTGGTAGAAGTGTGGACTGCTATGTTGTAAGAATGTTGTACATATATATATATATATATCATATTTTCATCTTAGGTCTTTGGATGCTTCTGGTTGTATCCCCTTAGAAGCTGTACCGAATTCCTGTTGACTACTTTTGTCTGCCCATTTGTCTATGGATTGAATGTTATATATCTCTTCAACTTTGTGCCCATATTTTCCCACAATTTAGTCCAGAATGCACTGAGAAATATTGTATCCTTGTCTAAAATGATGCTCCTTGGTATCCCAAAGTACACCCAAACATGTCCAAAGAACAAGTTTGCTGCTTCTTTCTTGCTGATGGTATTTTTACAGGACATCGTAACACATATCTTCTGAAGCTTTCAACTACCAAGAACAGGTAGTCATGTCACTTCTTGGTTGTTGGTAAACCTCCCACAAAGTCCATGGAAATGATTTCCCAAGAACAAGTAGGTACAGGCAAGGGATGATATAGACCCTGTTTCCTGTTACTAGGCTTAATGGTACAAGAAAGCATGCATCCTCTTATGAACCTAGCTACATGATATTGGATCTTGGGCCAATATACATACCTATGCAAGTTAGCCACAATCTTTCGTACACCAAAGTGCCCATAACCTTGGAGGTGTGAGCCTCTTAGATCAACTGCAATCCCTCACCTTTAGGAATACATAAATTATCTAGCCTATAGATTAGTCCATCTTAGAGATGGTATTCAACGATGTTGTCACCGTCGTGTACATGAATTTGAATTTGCAACTACTGATACACCTCCTTGAAGTCCTCATCCTCTAAATATACCTCTCTATATGCATCATGGGTGAATGACTCAATGTGCATAAGAGTTCCAAAAGTTGTAATATTCGATGTGGGTGGCCTTGAAATCATGTCGACCAACTTGTTGGTGCTTTCCTTCTTATACTTGATCACCAAATGAAACTATTGTAAAAACCCCATCCACTTGTAATACCTGGTTTGTTGTAACTTACTCTAGGCTTGCAAGTACTGTAGTGGCTGGGGATTTGTGTGGATTATTGTCTCCTTTCCTATCAAATAATGCTTCCATTTTTTCACATCTTGAACCATGGCATAGAGATCCTTATCGTAGGTATGGTAGTTAACAAATGCCCCATGAAATACTTCAGAATGGTAGCATACATACTTTCCTCCCTGCATCAAGACAACTCCAATAGCATACCCACTCACATCTGTCTCCACTTCGAAGGGTAATTGCAAGTTTGGTAATGCTAGAACTAGTGCTTGATTAATCTTCTTCTTTATCTCTTTGAAAGCCCTTTTTTGATGTTTTCCGCACTGGAAACTCTTGCCACTCACTGTTATGGTGTGGAACAGTGCTGCTATTGCTAAAATTGAGGCTATGAATTTATTCAGGTACTATGCTGCCTCAATGAAACTCCTAACCTCAAAAAAATTAGTAGACACTGACCATTTCATGATGGCCTCCATCTTGGAAGGATTTATCTTCAACTCTCCTCCATTAATCACATACTCCAGATACACCAAAGGCTGCTACACAAACTCACACTTCTTGAGATTTACTAGCAACTGGTGCTTTTTCAATGTTTCCAACACTTGCATCAAATGTGACATATGCTCCTCCTAGCTAGAAATATATACCAATATATCATCCAAATAGGTTGTTGTAACTCTTAGAGACAATTCTTGGATGTAGGGGAACCAGTTCCTGAGACATCTTAAGGTCGATTGAAATTATCAAAATCAGTGGTTGGAGGGACAAACCATGAGGATTGCAACCAAAACTTCTAATTTTGAAACCCTAGCTTTCCAAAACAGAATGGCCATAGAAAATATGAGGGTTGTAGGGTATTGGTGCTATAGGATAAAATGCATGTTGTATGGAGAATGAAAATACCCTCAACGGTCTTCCCGGGACCTTTGGCAGACTGTAAGATTATCTGCAACCATCACAAATTTAAATGCATGTTCATAAACAATAACTAACTATCAAAGTAGGAAAAATAGATTACCTCAAGCCTCCGTGTAGATTTGATGGAGAGCGCAATGCAGCTAGGTGGAAGTCCCCTGAACAGGCTCCAGATTAAGTCCTGCACATAGAAGAGACAAGCATAATCACAACATATAACCTTGATAGCTAATACATGAATACATAAAAGAACATCTATTTACACATAACTAAGCTACTCATGCTAAAAGGTATTGGACAAACAAGCTAATGAATGATAGTACCAACAACACGGAGTAGACAGTACAACTACAGTTCTATATTAATGTCGGAAGAATGATTACAACCATCTCTTGCATAAGCCTTCCCTTACCCCTCCAACTTCTCTCTCTCTCTCCCTTCTTACCAACTTCTTCTGATTTGAGACAATGCTCGACAATCAAGTATACTATCCTTTCAAATGATCTGACCTTTATCACCATAGCCCTAGCTTTGCTTATGTAGCAATTGAGTTAGGGTTGCCAAGTTCCTCCATGAGTTCCCTAAGGTAAAACCAGTGAAGTTGCCATGATTTTCAGCTCTTTCCCATTTGCCTCCTTCATTAGGATTAGAAACCCCACAAATAGGTCAAACTTGAGATGTTTCTTTGTTTTTCTGAGTGAATTTAGGAGCAAATATCTAGATATTTATGAGTCAATTCGCTCCTTTGACCTTTAGAACTTCATTAGGATCCACTAACACTGCTCTCAAGCTAACAACTAGAGTTAGTAGGGTCACTAATGCTCCCTTAGGCTTACAAAGAAGCTTTATAAAGTAGGTTGTCAGGGTATAGCCAATGTTAGTGTGGAAACAAGGCATGTGATCTTGGTATTTTCTTTAGCTATCATGTCTTTCCCCTCTAAGATGATGAGGGGGTCATTTTGCTGTATAACAGATGCCCCCTAAAGTGTGAGATCAGAGGCTATGCCGATGGCCGAAATACTTTACTTAACTGTAATTTTCCTTCTTCGACAAAAAGAGAGAGAGGATCAGAGCTTCAGGTGGTACAGGAAACCTGATACAACACATATATATATAAAACTAAAATCATGTCATAAGTCAAGCATTCCCATGCTCAGTAGCTATGTCAAAGTGATTTTCTCATCGAAGAGATATGGCAATGCTGGCCACCGATAAGCACAATGTGGATCCGGTGTCATAATAGGATCATTCTGATGAGATGTCTCCAAAAAATAATATATGCAGCTTGGGAGAGGAAACAAGGTTGAATGATGCAAGCCTCTACCCAAGGTCTTGATTTTCGCTTCTCCAAACATCATAGATCAATGCATGTGAATATATGCATTGATGTCGAACATGCATGAAATCATCTAATTACCAGTCAATAATGGAGACCTTTAACAGATATGAGGAAGGTCACCAATAATGGTGATGGTCTCCAAGATGCACAGTACAATCTAATGAGTGTGAAGGATGTTTTTGTCATCAAACACCCGTAGAATCATGTAACTAGGAGCCAATAATGAGAACCCATGATCAAACACAAGTGAACCTGCCACTAATGTCTGCAAGTACCAAGGCACTGAATGTGTTTCTAGGTTGTCTTCCTAGATAGAGTGTTGAAGTCGATAGGAAGACACCTATCGAAAGGTAGGAAATAATGTGTCCTACATCAATTGACTCGAAACAGGACAAGAATGATTTGTTTTTTGAGGAATATTTGTGCATTTGGTCTAAATGATAGAGGGCATGATGAAAGTATATGCTTGTTGGGTTGATGGAGGAAACAAAAGGTCAACCCTTGAACAATAGAAGGCACGGAAACGGTTTTAACTATGTAGCACTAGACTCATGAACACCAAAGAGTGTTAGGATACATAGATGCAAGAACACCAGGGTATTTAGGCTAAAATCATAGGATGGTAGGATTCATATTGAGAGGTCGTCACAAGGAAGGTTTATCTGAGGGAGTGCCATGTTCAAGGGAATGACTATTGCCAAACCATGCTTTCTAATACAAAATACAGTTGTATTGTCCACTTTCCCCGTCTGATTAGTTTAGTGAGTCCAGACGGTTAAACTCATCGATCTTTTCACATTTTAAGAGTCTGAAAGGGACCGCAAAATGAGCGATTCTATTCCCTATCTGATTAGTTTAATGAGTCCAGACAGGTAAACTCGTCGATCTTTTCATGTTTTAAGAGTCTTAAAAAGGATCATAAAAAAGAGCGACTCTATATCTTGTCTATTTAATTTAATGAGTATAGATGAGACAACTCAATGGTCTTTTCATATTTAGAGAGTCTTAAAAAATCATAAAGAACGACTCCATGGTGGTCCCTTTGTCATAGTTGTTAACTGGGTGTGAAAAAAGGTTAATAGTATACCCTGATCCGTTACTTTTCCCATGAGTTAATCTATGGAATTTGGATAAAGAGAAACCTATGTTCAATAGATGTTGACCTCATTTTGTCACGAGTACGTGGAGACAGACTAAACTCATTTTTCGTCGTGAATTTTTAATGAGTCACGCGACGAAAATCTCAATACCTTCACAAAATTTTAAGGAGTCAAATGAAGAAAACTCAAGTTATCTTTTTCAGTTTAGTGAGCAAGGAAAAAGAGGGAAAAGAACTGCTCATTCCTTCTTCGTAGATTTTAACGAGCCCGAAGAAGTGAAAAAGCTCGAGGATTTTTCGATTTTAAGAGCGAAAAATGGTCCCAAAGAAGCAAGTGCTCTGGCTATTGCCGTAGATTTTTAACGAGCCTAAAGAAAAAACTCGAGATTTTTTCAGTTTTATGAGTGAGAAAAAAGCGCCTAAAAAGAATCCTCTAATGATCTTTTTCAGTTTAATGAGCTAGAAAAAGAGCAAAAAGGAGTTGCTCGGACCATCATCGTATGTGTTTAAGGAGCCCAACGATGACAAACTCGGGGATTTTTCAGTTTAAGAGAGAGAAAATATCCCATAAAAGACCGTGCTCATATCTTCTTTGTAGTAGTTTAACGATCCCAAAGAAGGAGACTCAAGCTTTTTCGGATTAACGAGCAAGAAAAATACCATAAAAAGAATGCTCGCTCTTATTCATGGTAGTTTAATGAGCCTGAAGAAGGAGACTCAAGGATTTTTCGGATTAATGAGCAAGAAAAATACCATAAAAAGAATGCTCAATCCTCTTCGTGGTAGTTTAAAGAGCTCGAAGAAGGGGACTCAAGGATTTTTCGGATTAACGAGCAAGAAAAATACCATAAAAAGAATGCTCGAACTTTTTCGTGGTAGTTTAACAAGCCCGAAGAAGGAGACTCAAGGATTTTTTGGATTAACAAGCAATAAAAATACCATAAAAAGAATGCTTGATCTTTCTTGATCTCATGCTAGATAATAGAAGGGTCTATGCCATGCATTTCCTCGTAAGACTAGGGAAAAACATCGCAGAAGTCCTTAAAAGGGTAGGTGAAGCTCACGATTTCCTCAGGATTGCGATTAGCTCCAATCTATATGTTTTCCACAATGCCTGTCGTGACAGAAATATCGATGAGCAATGTCTTTGAAATATTGCCCATGTTTCCTTCCAAGTCCAAAGTTTAGATAGTCGTATATGGTGAGGAAACGATTTCAGGTGCATCAGGTGACAGGATTTGAAGAGGCATCATGTCTGAATCAGATATCAAAACCCGATGGTGCAAGTCCTCCCAAGGTCACTCTTCTAAACTCATGATCTCTCTAATAGCTTCGTCCATATGTAGGACCTGATTAAGGGGATCAAAAGAAGGAGCAGTTATGGAAGGAGTAGTGGTACTGTTGGCCATAACCAAAGTGACTGGATACTCTGGTGTAGATTGAATGGACTGGTAGGCCAATTCAGCTGGTGATAGAGGCATTTGTTCTCTGTAAGTGTCAATGTCTGAAGGGGTTGGGAGGATCCAAGGATCGGTCGGTTCGTGAGAATGCATGAAACCATAGAGACCATTTGTGGAACTGCGGGTGGCAGAAGAGGGAAACAACCCATCAGGGAAGGGCCCTTTAATAGACTAGTACCAATAAGGTTAGCAACCAACCTTTCGATATGCAAATTGTTAGGCGGCGGTGGGTTTTGACTTGAGGAAGGTCTCTGCATGAGCAACAAGAGCTCCATAGGATTTGGCTCTTGTTTGTAGATCTACCATTTCAAAGGTGTAAACGATAGAGGATCCTTCACCAGCTGAAGGATGTTGCGAACCACCATTGCCCCCTTGCGGGGGTTGGGGTTGGTTTGCAATAAGGTTTTGCTACTGCTGAGCGGGGAAAGGATTATTAAGGACAACGAGGGTCCTACCAATATCCTTTTTAGCAATGTATTCTATGCATTCCTGAAGATGTAGGTAGCGATAGGTCATGTGGTCTTCAACACAAATTTTGCAAGGAAATATGGTGGGTTTATCCTTTCCATTTTCAGGAGGTGCAACAACCTTCTTGTTTGGGTTTTGCTACTTTGTTGACTACTCCTCAGAAGGAGCAGTCTTTTTCTTATTCTTCTTATTCTTACCACTAGGTTTTTGCGTAGATTGCATAGAGTTTATCATAGTGGTAGGAAGAGCAGTTGATTTGATAGAGGAGTTCACTGACATCTGGGCAATGTGACTGCTGAGTTGTTTTACAACAGCGCCAAAGGTTGCGTCGACAATCCCATCGGCGTGTGTTCTGGGGTGCTGAGTAGCAGAAGCATTGGAGTTGTTATCACTTAAGAAGAAATTTCTAAATTATTCACATCAGTTTGATTGTGAGGGTTAGGTGTTAGTCTGAGTTTAGTTTTTCCATGTTTACTTTAGTATCTAAGTCTTAGAGTCTTAGGAGTCTTGGTAGGATGGTTAAATAAAGGTAAATAGTCCATTCTCATTCACCATTGGTCCCATAACTTACATAGATTCTCTGTATCAAGCTTGTTGTAAAGGTTCTTCTGTGTTACGAAATGCTTTAGGTAGTTTCGTAGCGCAAACACAGTTTAGGTGTTTTCGTAGCGCATAACCCAAATTTTACACTGGCTGCACTACAAAATTGGAGATTCTTGCGATCCGTAGCAAATCTTTCTTAGCTATCCTATCTGTCAAATTTCGTTATGGTTGCATCATCCACTGTCAGCTTATACACTTCGCCTATCATGTCCAACCGCTTATCTTCATCATTAGAGTCGTTAGACACCTTGGTACGCTCGAATTATAAGTTTCAAGAAGAGCCAGGTATTCACAGTCATAATTATGATTATATTCATTGCATGAGGAACAAATCAGCAAATGTTAAATTTGAATTCCTTGAATGTCAAGCGAGGCAGTATTCAAGCGAGGCAGCGATCAAAGGTTGAGACAGTGCCAGTCTATCAAGTTTTCATTACGCTGAAGTCTCATGGAAGGATCTACAGAAAGAAAGGAGCACAGGTCAAGTAGATGTTTGAGGAGCAAACCTGAAGGTTTAGACATTATCTTGAAGAACAGAGAAGTTGAGCATGCATTCAAGCAAGTTGGATGTTGGAATTTTTGCGAGAAACTCCAGGGAGGTCATGCGCAAATCACCAAGGAATTTGCCTTGAATTTCACAGGGTTGAATTCAAAGGTTGGCGTGCTTGAACTGCAAATCTCACCAGAAGTAATCTCCATAGTCATTGAGATTCCAAGGGGACAAGAAAGATGGTTTAAAAATTTCAAATTTGATATGATCCCCTGCAAAGAATTTCTGAAGCCGGAGTTCATTAACTCAGATTTAAACAAGTCTGTGCCCAGAAATTATGTCAAGGACTCATATGACAATTTACTTACCTGCATACAGAGGTATTTTACTTGTGAGGGGAGATATAATAAGGTATATTCATATCACTTCAAGCTACTATTGCATTTCACAGGAAAAATATCTCTTGATTTACCTTTCTACTTGTTTTGTAGCGTAGGCAAAATGTGCGACAAGGTTCAACTAAAGAAGGAGGCCTGTGAGACCTCATTGTTTCACCATGGCTTAGTCAAGTTAATCGTTTTGCATGAGCTCCAAAGGATAGACAGGGACTGGTCCTCGTTCATATTTATGTCTGGCTTCAAGAATGAAACTGGCCTCAGTCCTCAAGCGGTGAAAAATTCTCCACCAGAAACTGGTCATCATACAGAGACAAGATCCAGGAGATTTACAAAATTGAAGGCAAGGAAACAAGTAAAGGAGCCCACCAGATCAATGGTTATCCAAGACACACCCCAGCAGTCCCTGAAAGAGAAAACTCAAATCAAAGAGGGTGTACATGAATCATACATGGGTGAAGTAGTTCAGAGAAGAAGGACTAGGATCCAAATAGCTAAAGAAAAAGGCAAGACAGTGGTTACTGAGGAAAGCCCTTTTTCAAAGGGAAACCTGAATGACTTACTGCAAGCCAATGATATTGAAGAATCTCCCCTGGTTCAAGCAGATTTGATAGAATCGGGTAAAGACAAGACTAAAAGAATCAAAGCTTCGAAAAAGCTCAAGTTTGATGATCAGGTTTCTCAATTTGTCTTTAAGCCAAGAAGACCCATGACGAGGAATTTCAAACAGATATAAGAGATGCTGCCAGAAGCAGGTGAAACAGAGGAGATCATAAAAACTCATGACAGACATGTGACTTCGTTAGAAACATCATCACAGCTGCATAAAGAAGATAGAGGAAAGGCAATTATCCTGCAAGAGGAATATAGTGTTGAAGAATTGAAAAATAAGTTGAAGTTAGCAAATCTTGAAATCGCTAGATTGAAGAAAGCCTCTAAGAAGCATGCAATCAAGGAAGCTCATTTTGAAAAAATGTAAGCTCTATGGGAAGACAAAACATTTCAAATACCCGAGGCGGTTGACTGTAATGCACAATATTATACTTGGACAGTCCCTGCAATAAAGGAAGCAACATTCATCAGAAGGGTTGACACGAAATTGAGAGCTGGGATCAGAGTTATGAAAAAGCAAATCGAAAATTTGAAGATACAGCTAAGCCAGCAGGAAAGACTTCCTTAGCTAAGGAAAATATCACAGCAGGTAAGGTTAAGTTCCAAATTTTGATGATGTACCATGTTCAATTTTGGATAGCTTCAGGGCATAGAAGAAGAACATAGACACCCAATTTACAACATGTGGGACCATAAGGCAGATGATGAGGTCGGTTAAAGACAAAATTGATCATCAACAACTCAAAGGAGTGTACAAAATTGATTGCTCATGTGGCAAAAGTTATATTGGGGAAACAGGGAGATCTCTGAAAACAAGACTAAAAGAGCACGCAGCTGACATAAGGAATGAGAGATCTCGTACATCTGCCCTTGCAGAGCACTCGTCCAAGACCAAGCATCATATGTGTTTAGAAGACGCCAAGGTAATTGCATGAGAGGACAACTATCACAAAAGAAAAATCAGAGAGGCCATTGAAATTAGAAAATGTTCGCAAAACCTCAACAGGCACAATGGGAGTGAAATCAGTGAAAATTGGCTTACCCTCATCAGACAAATTAAACCCCCACCGAGACACTCAGAAGCATAAGAACATGAGAAAAGGTCCTTCAGTTCGAAGCTGCGATTAATTAATTAATTAAATAAAAATATAATAAATAAAAATTTTAAAAATTAATTATTTAATTATATAATTATCAAATTAATATTATTTTTAATTATTTAATTAATTAATGTTTTAATTTAATTCAAATAATTACTTATATAAATTAAAAAATAAATAATAAATAATAATAAATAATGAATAAATAAATATTCTCAAATCACTTAAATATATCCTCATATCCTTTATCAGAAATCGATATAAGGTATTAATTCATGGGTAGGTGGATTATATACGTGATTAATAAAAAATTTAAATTCATATAAATAATAATTATATTTTTAATTTTTTAAATAGTTTAATAAAAAATCAAATTAATTTAGTTTTTATTTAATAAAAATTTCTTATTCCTAATTTAGTTTAGTTTTTATTAGTTAATTATAAATTAAATAAATAAATAAATTATGTTATTATTTGGATTAATAATTATTAAATTATTTAATTTTTTTCAATTATTTATTAATTATAATTTTAATTCAAATTTATTTTATTAATTAATTAAGTTGAAATAGAATAATTTTTTTTCCTCAAAATATTAAATATAACATCCATAAGGATATTGTATCAAATGATTATTAATTTAAATTATAAGATATTTATTAGTTAATTTAATTAAATTAATTGAGTTAAAATCAAATGAATTAGGACAAATTAATTTATTCCTAATAAACCAGAAATAATTAATGAAAAAATTTAAACTAACTAATATAAATTAAAACTTAAATAATCAATAGATAAATTGAAATATTTAATAATTAATTAATTAAAATTCTTAAAATCAAGTGTCGGCCCTTTTATAAAAATTAGGGTTCTTGGTTTATTTATTTCCAGGTTCTTGTCTTCTTCTCTCAACAATCACTCATTCATTTTCTATCTTTCAAATTCGTCCTGATGATGGACCCCCTTTGGGGTTTGAAACGTCGACTCAATGAACAAAAGACTGTGGACAATCCGGATCATACCACTGCAAAAAACTTCCACAGAAGCCTAAAATCTAACATAGCTTCAGGGCAGCTAAAAAGGACATGTCAATATAAAGAAACCCAAGACAGTCAAATTTTGGCTTGAAACTGTGTTTTGGTGATTACACAACAGTTTCGTAGCGTGCTACGAAACTGATGAAGTTGATGCCTAATGCACAGCAGTTTTGTAGCGCGCTACGAAAATGCTGTAGCTGCATAATTAAAACTCAGTCGACCAATTTTGAGGGACCAAAGGGAAATTTTTGAAAGGAAGTCTCAGAAAAAGATCATTTACAATGTGCAAGCAACCAGCCAGGGAAAAACAAGCAAAAGGAAGTTATATGAACTTTAAACTTTTTGTTATACAAATGATCACCGCTAGTATTGTAAATGACTTTTCAATCAGCTTTGAAGAGGTTTTGTCATTACACATGTATATGGGAAAGGCTTACAGCACATGAAGAACGTGGCACTCCAATAGATTGTTGGGTAATTAAAGAAGATCAACATGGTTAATTGGTTCCGAATATCTTTGAAGAAACCAAAAGCAGAAAAATAGGTGTAGTTTCCTAATTCTCAATAGCAGTAAAGGGATAAGACATTAAGGACTAGTAAGGAGCTTCAAACATCCACCACAACTAAATTGAAGGAGACCACTTGTCAGAGAATGAGATTTGATTGTAATTAATGCTATTACCAGCATGATGTGGAGTTAGACTCCTAATTGTCTTAGGTTTCTAAAATGTCTAGTTAGTAGTTTGTTGCATTTAATAATTAGTTAAAGTTTGAATAGGTGTCATAGCAAGCAGAATTCGTGTTCCCGTCAGGTTGGAGGAGGAATCTCAACTATGTAAAGAATTCTATATATAGGAGAGAGAGCAGCGCACCAGGGGTTGGAAAATTATTGAGAAAAGCTCTTGTATTGTGCTTTGTGTAAAGACTCTGTTTTCTAGTAATACAGTATTGGCCTTGTTTCTCAGGAATCATAAAGAATTCGATGTTCTAAATGTCTTGTGTTTTCTTCTTCATATTATCTACAGTGTTATGAATGTGTGATCACTTAGAAATCACTTACAGTGCTCTAATTTCCTGCATACATTTATAAAACTGTGTTGGTCCCCTATGTGTTTGATGTGTTCTGCACATATTGGATTCTGAATGCCCTGACTTCTATGCAAAGCTAACTTTACTGTCAATAGTGAAACATATCTGAATCCATAAGCCCAATGGATACTTTCTAATTGTGTTTCAACCATTTTCATTTATCATTTGTTTACTAGAGTTAGCCATCTTATCTATTATCAATATCATTAATCCTTTTGAGAGAGCTCTCTCAGGTTGAGGAGGCTAAGCCTCAGCCTAAAGTAGGTTTGAAATAGTTACTCAAGGTCTACCTGATCAGCAGCCTGTCAGGGCCTGATTTTGGGATAACAGGAGTTGCAAGGGGCATTGGGGATTTCGTCATAAAGAGTGCCAGACTGCAATTATATCAGATCTAAGTGATGGGCACAATGTATGGATTGGTCTTCTGTGACCACACCACCTAAGGCAACATCCTTAGCGATTTGGGGGAGTAGGGAATTGCAGAGCTAGCTCGCTAAGAGATAGTCTAGGAGGGGAGCTTTAACTAACCTCCACCTACTGCGATCAACAAAACTTCTCACCTTGTCTACTTTGTGCCAACTGCTGGGATGGATCTATAACTTGTATGGGCATAGTTTCATCCGTTTTTGCATGTTGCACCCCTTGTTGTACCTATTCCTGTTGTAATTCATTCTCTCATTTGTGAAACTCCTGTTCTTACTTGAGTTGCTGCTTCAGCACATGAAACTCCTTTTATGTTTATCTCTCTACCTTCATGCAATCTTTGTGTCACACCGTCACCTCATATCCTCAATCTCCAAAGCTGCTTTCGTCATGAATGGATCTACTTTGAACTTGCAACTTTGCTCCGCCTCTATGTTGTCAACAACCTTCCTCTTGCATTCATCATGTGCAGGTGTGCTGCCTTCTGCTGCTACTGATGGTGTTGCTCGTTGTGATGTCGTTTCCATTCATCTTGATATCCTTGTCCATGAACAACTTTATGTCTTCATGGATAGGCAAGATCATAGACACTTGATTGATTGCATTCCCAGTTGCACTCTTAACAGTGTTTTTGACTCTGCTCTCCTGGAATCCATTGTACCTGTGCTGCTGGGAGGTGGACGAAACCTATGATACCTGGAGACATAGAAACACTCATGGAAAGCAATATCTTAGTTGAAAACCAAATCAAGCTAGAGGACTGACATGCAACATACTTGTGTGACTGTACGTGAAGATTGCACAATTTTCAGCAGGAGGCTAGGAGACTGACTACCAAGACTATGGTCGACACAGTTCAGTCTGCCAGGAGGTTGACTGACTACTGGAATTGTGCAACAGATAGTCCAACCTGGCCTGCTGAGGACTGAAACTGTGCAATGCGCAATTTTAGTCAGCAATGATATGCAACCAACAAACTGCATTACACAGTTTTTGTGGCCAGCAGGACACTGCCTCCAAGAATTGCGTAATGGAAGGCTGGAGGTTAGTGCTAGTCCAGACTTGTGAAATTTCTGGAGGGAAGGCAGAGCCTTCGCTCCTGGAAATGCGTAGTGCTATCCAGGCAAGGCACGGTCTGGGCCAAGGCAACCCAGACTGGCCGACGGGTGACTGAAAACATGAGAAGTTTGAATGCATGATGAGATGAGTGCAAACAAGAGTGAATGATTATGCATGCAAACAATAAGTGCATGATTCAAAAAATGGGACGCATGCATGTGTGTGAAGCGGGTCGCCATGACAGCGACTGTTGGTGCAAAAACAATGTAATGCATGCGATAATGGTGATGAGAAAGAAAATTGAAATGATGCTTGTACAAGCTAACATGCATGCAAACAACAACAAGCTTTCACAAAAATCAAGTAGAAAAAATTCACACAAGTCAAAACACCAAAAGCGACAAAAACGTAGCATAATACATGCGAAGCAGGCTTATGTCGAAACAACTGAGGTAAATGTGCCGACGACTCCTAGATGCGATGTGGGATGTTAGAGATGCAAGATCGATGCAGGGAATGAGCTTTGTAGTGTTAGGTTCATAAATTTTGATAAAATTGAGGTTACGATGCACATGCCACAAACCTAGGAAAAGAAACACTTGGTGAGAGGTTTCTGAAATGAGCCTTGCATGTAACGTCTAGCTACCAAAAATAGATCCCTAAATCTAGGGATGCCTTTGCATGCTTCCTTGGGAAAAGTATTCCATGCATGCAAATTAATTTTTCTCGGTCCCGGAGGGAACCGATCAACTTGAAGTCACATACATCGATCGACATGCCTGGGATGAAAATCTACTCAATTTTTGCACTGAGCAGAGATGGTTGCCTCAGAGGGATTGCACAATTTCTTGGAGGAATAGGTGATTGTCTCCCAGGATTGCGCAATTTATGTTCTGAGAAACTGTCTTGGGTCAGATTGCACAATTTTCTCAAGGAAGCCTGTCTGATTGCATTGAGTAATTTCTGAACCCAATAGGATTCCTGGCTAGATTTGCACAATATCTGCTAGCTGTTAGGTTTGTTGTCCTAGGGGGATTGCCCAATTTCTGGGAGAAACAATTGGAATTGCACAATTTCTGGGCCAAGCAGTTGTCCTTGGATGAATTGCACAATCTTTGAGAGGAAGACTATTAGGAAGAATTGTGTAATTATGGAGCCCAACTGGGTTTGTGCAATTTTTGGTGGGAAGGCTTGTTCCCCTCCATAATTTCATAATTCCCAGAGGGAGCTTCTCAACCAGCAACTGATACTAAGTTTGGAAAGCAGCTTGTGAAGGAGGTGGAACAAACTTCCGTGCACAGGCTAACAAGACTTTATGAAACTACTGAAGCCTATGTGCTTGACAACCCAAGACATGCTACTAAGGATGGTTGGTAAGGAGGCTCCAAAACGAAGCTAAGGAAAATTTTTGGAGGGTGCTTGTAGTTTCTACAACACTTGGTGACACACTGGTGGAACTCCATTTCTTTGAATGGACCTTGTTCTTGAAAAGCAAGTCTAACACCTCCGAAAGTATTGTTTAGTTCTCTATTCATCTTGGTTTCCACACTTGCTTAATTGTAAGATTTAGCATCTGCCAAGCTTTTGGTCGGTTGACACAGATTCTAAGCCAAGTCAACACAGGTGTTTCGATTGGGGATGAGGGGTATATTGGTGCATAAGCGTATTGGTCGTCATATTTTAAGTTTCATCTCTAGTGTCACTCTGCTGCGAGCAGGCCTGGACAGTACCCAATCAGAGTCACGTAGGAACACAAGCATCACTTCGTTGCCAGCGAGCCTGGTGAGTACCTTGGCGAAGTTACTTGTATCACCTCTCTGTGCAAGAAGCATTTCTCTTCTTTTGCCTTATTCATTTTTCATTTTTTTTCAAACTTTTTTTTTCACATTTTCATTTTTTTCATTTTTTATAACTATGCATAACACTTATTCATTTCAGGGGTGGAAGAGGGATCCCAATTTATTAAGAGCAGAAGAGATTGTTCCTTTAGAGAAGTAATTTATATATACCTCTGATGTGCTTGTTAAGGTTTTCCCCCTCACCTTACTCTACTTGAATGAGCTGATAACGATTAACCCAAAAACAACCGACTAGAGTAGGTGATACTAGTTCACGCGCAAGCATTGTGTTTTCACCAAGGTTCACTTCAAACAATACATATTTTCCATTGATGTATCATGGACTGAAAGTAACAAGTTCTTCATGAGAGAGTGGATAACAGATAACCAAATGTTAATAGTTGTACAAGTCCTCTTTTACCTTACCCAGGCTTGTTTCAAGAGTCACACACGGTCCATGCGAAACTAACCTACGAACGAAAACAAGAAAACAAAACAAAATGCAAATCAAGAAGCATAAGCAAATGCGTATGCAAAGCGAGTAAGAAAAAAAACAAGAAAGCAAGAAAACACACAAAGAAACAAGGAAACATGCATGCAAGCAAATAACTCAAAGAAAATACTACTCCTAATCCTAAGCTAATAGTGCATGGGTCGTCTCATGTGAAGTGATACTTCCAATGCAGCCACCAACGCATTGGTCGACCCATGTTGGTGAAGGCATGGTTCACGAACATCACAATTGCGGAAACCAACAAGCATGAAATATATAACAATGAAGATGTACACACTCCAAACTTACAAGCTTCCACAGAACAAAAATGAGTGAAAACTCATGACATGCACTATGTGGACTTGCCGTGGTGTTGTGCTACACTGCGTGTAGATGTTGAGTGTATGCATTCCCTTGATCGTGACATGCAAGAAAACATGAGAAAGGTATACTACTTATGTTGTGCAAGTGTGCTTGCTGTGTAAGATTCCTCCAATGCATGAGTGATAGGATCGTGTAGTTCGAGTGGTGGAAGGGAAATTTGAGTGTTAGATTGAGCTTGAATGAAAAACAAAGAGTGATGAGGAGCCTTGCATGTTTCAACAATTTCTTGATCAGAAGTTAAACCAACATTAGGATAGCGAGGGCCTGACATAACCATTAGCTGGCTGAAGTGCCTCGACAGTCTGCGGGGTTTCGAATTCATTGACAGATAGATCATTGTAGACCAATGGCTTAGATGGATTAACAATGAGTGAATGAACATCATGATCGGATGAAGAAGTAGAGAGATCACGACAACCAAGATCAGAAAATCTAGGATGTTCATCAACATCCTCATGATTTGATGAAACGTGCAAAGGGGTAGATGAGAAGCAAGGATGTTCACCCTCTGTGTTTTCAGAAATGACAAATGACAAATTGAATAAACTTTTGGAGGAAGATGTGTCCTCTTTGCAATGTAATGACAGACTGACATTCAATGTGTCCTGTGAACGAATGAATGTAGAAACATTTGGAAATGAGTTTTCATAGGGAAATTAGCAGTGGCATAATCACAAGGGATGTCAAGATAAGGTTGATGAGGCGTAGCTAGAAGGGAGTCATCCTTCACCACAAGTTCTTCTTTAGATTCCTGCACATACTCATCATGAATGATGGTGCAGGTTGGCTGCACAAGAATAACTCCGTCAATAGCTTGATCCTTGTTCACAACAAGTGAGGAGTCTGGAATGGAAGAACACAAGACAATACAATTCGGAGGATCAATAGAACGCGGGGATGGAGGTTGAGGGAATGAATCCACGTAACAACCAACAGGCTTGCAAGCCAAATCTGTGTAGATATCAAGGGTAGGTGGGGTGGGATGATGTGATAGTTCAACATATGTGTGTGCATAATCTCCCACATCACTTTGCGGTGGCAGAGCTGTTTGATGAGGTGAAGGCAAATAGTCACTTGTGATAACAACTATGCCTACCTGTGATTGCTCAGCTCCATCAATGAGGTGTGCTGAGCGGGGTTTGGATGATTTCAAGAATTGCAGATTTTTGCATGTGTAAAGAAGATACTCAAATATTCCATCGAGAAATTCCCAATCAATTTCATCTTTAGGGAATCGGTATGCAAGATTACAAAAGCATGTGTAAAACTATTCAACGGATTCATCGAGTGCTTTTCGTAATTCCACAATTTCTTTGTTGAGTGCTTTATGATTGAAGTGAATGAAAGAACAACCTATTTCTGCAGCTAGATGAGAAAGATAATGAATATATTTTTTGGGCGGCATGGAACACTAGTGCATTGGGTGCCCTTGAAGCATGTAGATGAACAATGCGCAGGTCATGTAATCTTCAAAGATTCCATGTCTTTCGCATGAGCCTACAACGCTGACCGCATGCGTAACCAAGGTTATGCAGTCTCCACCATCATATGTTTTATGTGACAAGTTATTTGAGAACTTTTCCGAGATAATTATGTCGTTTCCATTAGACATACACTCGAGAAGCGAAAGTCTGTAATTAGACATGATAGATATGTAGAGATTCAAAACAGGTGTGAGGACTCAGCTTGTCATCTGGTCCTCCTTCTAGCACCAAAATTTTGATGGTGCTGGACTTTCTAACATGTTAGGGGATGTCCCTAGTAAGAAGTCCCAACTAGAACTCATATTGTTTGGTGTAGGAGTCTTAGTAGTGCGTCGTACGGTATTGCCTTGACCGCGGTTGCATGCGGAGGAAAGTAAGATGTCCCTGTTGGTAGCAAGGGTGTGACATATTCAACAAGTCAAGGAAGGTGCATGAACGGTTCTAATACATGGGGGGTGAGGTGAGTGTGCCCCTTGGAAACCTGAGAAAGCACAGAGTTAAGAAGGGAACACACGAGCAAAGATGCATCACAAACTGGAAGGAAAGTGAGCTAGCAATCCAAAGTAATGGTTATACCAACATCACATTTCAGTAAGATTCATACATATATAGGAAAGCCATACATGCATGCGTAAGAAAACAGATACATATATTATTATAGTAAACAAGTTAGATGAAATACAATAACAACATATGTATGAAATGTGTTGGCTCTATTATATTAAGAAGTGAAATTTCTAGTCATACAATACAACCATGACCATCCACTAGTTATGACAACGGAACTTTACAGTCACTGCCGCTTGCTCCTCCAAAGAGATATACTAGCTCTACACAGTGGAGAAGCCAAGGATCATTACAATAATCTCCAATTTCTCTAAGATACTCCTATTGAAAGCTTGGTTGAACAAAAGCCTCTACAATGAGTGAGGTACTACATATAGCAAAGGGTGGGTGGCCCTTGAAATTCCTCCTTGTGACTGTTCACCTACCCTCATGACTCTTCAACTACTTTGATTATTAAATTCAGCTATCGACACTTGAACTTCCACTTGACAAGATGTTACATACAATCTGCACATGTACCCATGTCATACCAAATAGGTTTGAGCAAGCCAGGCAAGACATCACTAACACTCGGACAATTGTGGTGAGACTAACTCTTCGACATCCTCATGGTGGTCGACCGTGGCAGACTGATGCCAAAATTGGTGGTCCATGGTGGTGTCCGAGCACTCAATGGTGACATCCTGTTAAAAGTGAACTCTTTCATCTGTTTCATCCAGGTACAATGATATGGATCCTTTATCCAACTCGTCTGATACCATGCATGTGGTCATCCTGGGTGTGGCCAAACCAACAACATAATGATACATAGTGTCTGCGTTGGTCTCCAAGCATGCGTTAGTGGTCATGTGCATCAACTTGTTGGAATACATGTTCAGATCCAGTTGGAATTACTTCTTGTCTTTGCCTCGGTGAATGTGCCAAAAGGGTGGGATCGCATTCATGCGCAGAATGAAATCCATGCTGCTGAATTCCCTTGCATGCGATCAACAACATTTCTCACCTTGCCTACTTCGTGCCAACTGCTGGGATGGATCTATAAATTGTATGGGCATAGTTTCATCCGTCTATGCATGTTGTGCCCCTTGCTATACCTATTCATGCTATAACTCATTCTATCATGTTCTTCCCTAAGTTACTAATTCAGCACATGCAACTCCTTCTTTGTTTCTCTCTCTGCCTTTGAGTAATCCTTATGTCACGCCATCACCGCATAACCTCAATCTCCAAAGCTACTTTCGTCATGAGTGGATCTGATTTGGACTTGAAGCTTTGCTCCACCTCTATTCTGTCAACAACCTTCCTCTTGCATTTGTCACATGCAGGTGTGCTACCTTTTGCTACTGCTAATGGTGTTGTTCATTGTGATGTTGTTTCCATTCATATTTATATCCATTTCCATGAATAGCTTGATGTCTTCATGGATAGGCAAGCTCATAGACACTTGGTCAACTGCATTCGTAGTTGCGCTCTTAACAATGTCTTTGACTCTGCTCTCCTAGCAGCGATTGTACTTATGTTGCTGGGAGGCAGATGACACCTATGATACCTGGAGACATAGCAACACTCATGTCAAGAAATCTTTCAGTTGAAAACAAAATCAAACTGGAGGACTAACATGCAACATACTTGTATTACTGTCCGTGATGATTGCGTAATTTTCACCGGGAGGCTAGGAGACTGACTGCCAAGACTACAATCGACACAGTTCAGGCTACCGGGAGACTGATTGACTACTAGAATGTGCAACAGACAGTCCAGCCCGGCCTGCTGAGGACTGAAATTTCCCAATGTGCAATTTTAGTCAGCAGTGCCATGCAACTAGTAAACTGCATTGCGCAGTTTCTGGGGCCAATAGGACACTGCCTCCATGAATTGTGCAATGCAATCCTAGAGGTCACTGCTAGGCTAGACTTGTGCAATTTCTAGAGGGAAGGTAGAGCTTTCACTGCTAGAATGCATAGTGCTAGCTAGGCAAGGCACGTCAGGGCCAAGGTAACTAAGACTGGCCGACGGGTGACTTAAAGCATGAGAAGTTTGAATGCAGATGAGATGACGGAAAGCAAGAGCGAATGATTATGCATGAAAACAGTAAGTGCAAGATTAAGAAAATGGGATGCATGCATGTGTGTAAAGCGATTCACCGCGACGATAACCTTCGGTGCAAAAACAGTGTCATGCATGTGACAACAGTGAGATGCGAACGAAAACTGAAATGACATTTGTACAAGATAACATGCATGAAAATGACAACAAGTGTTCATAAAAAACAAGTAGACAGCATTCACCCAAGCTGAAACACCAAAAGCGACAGAAATTCAGTGCAAGACATGCGAAGTGGGATTACCCCGAAACAACTAAGCTGAATGTGCCGACGACTCCTCTATGTGATGTGGGATGTCAGAGCTACAAGGTAGATGTGAGGAATGAGCTTTGTAGTGTTCGATTCATAAGTTTTAATAAAATTGAGGTTATGATGTGCATGCCACAAACCTAGGAAAAGTGACACTTGGTGGGAGGTTTCTGAAATGATCTTTGCATGTAACCTCTAGCTTCTAAAAATAGATCCATAAATCTAGGGATTCCTTTGCATGCTACCTTGGGAAAAGCAGTCCATGCATGCAAATCAGTTTTGCTCGGTTCCTGAGGGAATCGATCAACCTGAAGGCACATGGATCGGTCTGCATGCCTAGGATGAAAGTCTACGCAGTTTCTGGGCTGAGAAGAGATGGATGTCTTAAAGGGATTGCACAATTTCTAGGAGGAACAAGTGAATGTCTCCAAGGATTGTGCAATTTCTGAGCTGAGCAGCTGTCCTGGGTCATATTGCGCAATTTTCTCAAGGAAGCCTTCCTAACTGTGTTTCGCAATTTCTGAGCCCAACAGGCTGCCTAGCTAGATTTTCACAATTTTTGTTAGCTGCTGGGCTGGTTGTCTTGAGGGGATTACGCAATTTCTGGGAGCAACAGTGATAATTGCGTAATTTCTGGGCCAAGTAGTTACCTTGGGATGAATTGTGCAATTTTTGAGAGGAAGATTGTTACGAAGAATTACACAATTATGGAGCATAGCTGGGTGTCCACATAGGTTTGCACATTTTCTGGAGGGAAGGATGGTTCCCCTCCTGAATTACACAATTCCCAGAGGGAGCTGCTCAACCAACAACTGACACTAAGTCTGGAAAGCAGCTTGTGTGGAACAAACTTGCATGCACAAGCTGACAAGACTCAATGAAACTGCTGAAGCCTATGTGCTTGATGATGCAAGACATGCTGCTGAGGATGCTATAGGGATTAATGCATGGTGTATGGAAGATGAAGGAACCCTCAAGGGTCTTTCTGGGACCCTTGGCAGACTGTAAGATTATCTGTAGTTGTCACAAAGATACATGCATGCCCATATTCAATAACTAACTATCAAAGCGAGATAGATTCATTACCTCAAGCGTTCGTGTAGAGTTGCTGGAGAGCGCAATGCAGCTAGGCAGAAGTCCCCTGAGATGGCTCCATATCAAGTCCTACACATAGAAAAGACAAGTGTAATCACAACATAAAACCTTGATAATCAATGCATGAATATACAAAAGAAATCTAGTTACACATAACTAAGCCACTCATGCTAAAAGACATTGAATAAACATATAAATGAATTATAACACCAACATCACAGAGTGGACAGTACAACTGTAGTTCTATATTAATGTCGAAAGAGTGATTACAACCATGAGTTGCATCAGGCTTCCCTTAGCCATCCAGCTCCTCTCTCTCCCCCTTCTTACCAAATTCTTATGCTTAAGTCTGAGACTCTGCTCGACAATCAAGTAAGATATCCTTTCAAATGATTTGACCTCTTTCACAATAGCCCTAGCTTTGCTTACGTAGCATGTGAGGTTAGAGTTGTCAAGTTTCTCCATGAGTTTCCTTAGGTAAAAGCAATGATGTTGCCATTCTTTTGAGCTCTTTCCCATTTGCATACTCCATTAGGATTAGAAATCCCCCAAATAGGTCAAACTTTGATGTTTCCTTGCTTTTCTGATTTGATTTAGGAGAGAATATAGGGATATTTCTTAGTCAATCCGCTCCTTTGACCCTTAGATCCTATTAGGGTTTACTAACCCTATCCCCGAGGTAACAAGTAGAGTTACTTAGGTTGCTAACACACCCTTATGCTTGTTGAGAAGCTTTATAAAGCAGGTTTCTAGTGTATAGGCAACGTTAGCTTGGAAATAAGGCTTATGAACTTGGTCATTGCTTTAGTCATCATGTCTTTCCCCTCTGAGCTGATGAGGAGGTCATTTTACTGTATAACAGATTCCCCCTAAAGTGTGAGATCAGAGGCTGCGACGATGGCCAAAATAATTTACTTAACTGTTTTTTTCCTTCTTGACAAAAAGAGAGAGAGGATCAGAGCTTCGGGTGGTACGAGAAATCTGATACAACACATATATAAAACAACTGAAATCATGTCCTGAGTCGGGCATTCCCACGCCCAGTAGCTATGTCAGAGTGATTTTCTCAATGAAGAGATATTTCAAGTCTGGCCACTGATAAGCACAATGCAGATCCGATGTCATAATAGGATCATTCTGATGAGCTGTCTCCAAAAAACAATATACACAACTTGGGAGAGGAAACAAGGCAGAGTGATGTAAGCCTCTACCTGAGGTCTTGATTTCCGCTTCACCGAACAACATAGATCGACACATGTGAATATATGCATTGATGTCGAAGATGCACAAAATCGTCTGATTACCAGTCAATAATGGAGTCGTTAACAGATGTGAGGAAGGCCACCAATAATGGTGATGGTCTCCAAGATGCACAGTACAATCTAGCGAGTATGAAAAATGTTTTTATCGTTGAACACTCATAGAATCCTTTAACCAAGATCCAATAATGAGAACCCCTGATAAAACACAAGGTGACCTGCCATTGATGTCTGCAAGTACCAAGGCACTGAAGTGTTTCTGGGTCGTCTTCCTAGATAGAGTGTTGAAGTCGATATGAAGAGACGTGTCAAAAGGTAGGCAATAATGTGTCCTACATTAATCAACACGAAACAGGACAATAATTATTTTTTGTTTGAGGAACCTTTGAGCATTGGGTCAAAATGATAGAGGGCATGATGAAAGAATATGCTTGATGGGTTGATGGAGGAAACAAAAGAAAAAAAGTTTTCCCTTGAACAATAGAAGGCACAACAACAGTTTTAACCATGTAGCACTAGACTCGTGAACACCAAAGGGTGTTAGGATATAGAGATGTGAGAACATCGAGCTATATGGGCTAAACTCATAGGATGGTAAGATTCATGTTGAGAGGTCATCACAAGGAAGGTTTATCTAAGGGAGTTCCATGTTCAAGGGAATGACTACTGCCAAAACACACTTTCAAATATTGAACACAATGGTATTGTCCACTTTTCCCATCTGATTAGTTTATTGAGTCCAGGTAGGTAAACTCATCGATCTTTTCATATTTTAAGAGTCAAAGGACCACAAAAAGAGCGACTCTATGCCCTATCTGATTAGTTTAATGAGTCTAGATAGGCAGACTCATCGATCTTTTCATGTTTTAAGAGTCTAAAAAGGATCATAAAAAGGGTGACTCTATACCTCGTCTATGTAAATTTATGAGTCTAGATGAGACAACTCAGTGGTCTTTTCATATTTAGAGAGTCTGAAAAGATCGTAAAGAACGACTTTAGGGTGGTCCCTTTGTCATAGCTTTTAACCGGGTGTGACAAAAGTTTAATAGTATACTCGGATCGGTTACTTTTCTGTGAGTTAATATACTGAGTCTGGATAAAGAGAAACCTATGCTCAATAGATGTTGACCTCATTTTGTTACGAGTACGAGGAGACAGACTAAACTTGATATTGGTCTTGAATTTTTAATGAGTCACGTGACAACAAACTCAATACCTTCATCAAATTTTAACGAGTCAAATAACTCAAAGTATCTTTTTCAGTTTAGTGAGAAAGGAAAAAGATGTAAAATAACTACTCATTCCTTCTTCGTAGATTTAACGAGCCCGAAGAAGGGAAAAACTCGGGGATTTTTTGATTTAAGAGCGAGAAATGGTCCTAAAAAAGCAAGTGCTCATATTGTTGTTGTAGATTTTTAATGAGCCCAGTGATGAAAAACTCGGGATTTTTTAGTTTAACGAGCAAGAAAAGTACCTAAGAGAATGCTCTAATCATATCCATAAGTTTTTAATGAGCCTGAAGAAAAAACTCAGGATTTTTTCAGTTTTATGAGCGAGAAAAAAGCGCCTAAAAAGAATGCTCAAGTGATCTTTTTCAGTTTAATGAGCTAGAAAAAGAGCGAAAAAGAGTCGCTCGAACCGTCGTCATATGTGTTTAACAAGACCGACAATGAAAAACTCGGGGATTTTTCAATTTAGAGTGAGAAAACATCCCATAAAAGAAAGCGCTCATATCTTCTTTGTAGTAGTTTAACGAGCCCAAAGAAGTAGACTCGAGGTTTTTCAGATTGACAAGCAAGAAAAATACCATAAAAAGAATGCTCAATCTTCTTTGTGGTAGTTTAGCGAGACTGAAGAAGGAGACTCGAGGATTTTTCAGATTAATGAGAAAGAAAAATACCATAAAAAGAATGCTCAAAACTTCTTGATCTCATGTTTATAATAGAAGGGTCTATGCCATGCATTTCCTCATAAGACCAAGGGAAAACATCACGGAAGTCCTTAAAAGGGTAGGTGAAGCTTGCAATTTCCTCAGGATTGTGATTGGCTCCAATCTGTATGTTTTCCACGATGCCTGCCTTGACTGAAATATTTATGAGAAATGTCTTTGAAATATTGCCGATGTTTCCCTCCAAGTCCAAAGTTCGGATAGTCGTATAAGGGGAGGAAACGATTTCAGGTGCGTCAGGTGACAGGATTTGAAGAGGCATCATGTCTGAATCAGATATCGAGACACGATCGTGCGAGTCCTCCCAAGGTCGCTCTTCTAAACTCGTGATCTCTCTAATAGCTTCGTCCATAGGTAGGACTTGATTGAGGAGATTGAAAGAAGGAGCAGTTATGGGAGGGTCGGTGGTACCATTGGCTATGACTAAAGTGACCGGAGATTCCGATGCAAATTGAATGGCCTGGTAGGCCAATTTAGCTGGTGACAGTGGAATTTGTTCTCCATGAGTGTCAATGTCTAAAGGGGCCGGTAGGATCCAAGGATTGGTCGATTCATGAGGAATCGATGAAACCATATTGACTGTCTATGGAATCATGGGTGGGAGAAGAGGGAAACAACCCATTAGGGAAGAGCCCTTCAGTAGACCAGTACCGATACTGACGTAAGAGTCAAGTACGCGACCCACTAAGGGTACAAAGTCGCTTGGTAACAAGGATTAATCCGGGGTGCAAAAGGACAACTGGCCCACTATGACTATCTTTCCATCCAAGGGAAATAAGATGATGCAGAAGACCTCAGGCACAATTGGATTCATGGCATAAGTCCAATTGTGGCCCAAAAATAGATTATAGTCGAGTTTATGATCCACGACTTCAATATTCACCATTACCTTTTTCCCACTCAAAGTGATGGGGTAGCCGGCAAGGTAACCTTTTGGGATGAAAGTGTGGCCATAGAAAGCTTTAATGGAATTTGACGGTGGGGATAGGGTTGGAGAACCCAAAGTGAGCCAACATGAAGCTGACATTACGTAGGTTGAAGCACGTTCGTTAATGACAGTTCAATGTATTCGTTTACCTTTCGAGAAAATTTGCACCTAAAATGCAAGCTGGTGAGAAAGGGGAGGTTTACATTTTTCCATGTCAAAAATTGCAAGCATGGAATCCTGAGGGTAGATACCACCAATAGCTGAAAGCAGATCTTTCCTTTGTGTTGGATAGGTTTGTAATACTTCGAGCACCGACATAACCAATGGTGCTTGCTCCAAGTCTTCTATAATGATGTAGTTTTGGGCAGCTCGTGCAGATGTATTATGTGTTGTGCATCGAAGTTCCCTTTTAGGGGGGAAAATCATAAGGTCAACAATTGGCCTTTCGATATGAAGATCATTAGGCGGTGATGGGTTTTGACTTGAGGAGGGTTCCTCTGCATGAGCGACAGGAGCTCCATAAGATTTGGCTCTGGTTTGTAGATCTACTGTTTCAAAGGTGTAAATGGTAGAGGGTCCTTACCAGCTGGAGGATGTTGTGAACCACCATTGCCCCCTTGCGAGGGTTGGGGTTGTTTTTCAATAAGGTGTTGCTTCTGCTGAGTAGGGAAAGGATTATTCAGGACAATAGGGGTCCTGCTAGTATCCTTTTTAGCAATGAAATCTGTGCACTCCTGAAGACATGGGAAACAATAGGTCAGGTGGTCTTCGGCACAGATTTTGCAAGGGAATCTGGCATGTTTATCCTTTCCATCGTCAGGGGGCACAACAACCTTGTGCTTTGGATTTTGTTTCTTTGTTGACTTCTCTTCAGAAGGAGCAATATTTTTCTTATTCTTCTTGTTCTTAACACCGGGTTTTTGTGTGGACTGCACAGAGTTGATCACGGTGGTAGGAAGAGCAGTCGATTTGGTAGAGGGGTCCACTAACATCTGGGAAATGTGACTGCTGATTTGTTTTACAACAGCCCGGAGGTTGCACCGATAATCCCATTGGCATGTGCTCCAGGTTTGTGAGTAGCGGGAGCATTAGAGTTGCGAGGGGCATTAGGAATTACATCGTATAAAGTGCCAGACTACGAATATATCAGATCTAAGTGTTGGGAATGATGAATGGATTGATCTTTTGTGACCGCACCACCTAAGGCGACAGCCTTAGCAATTTGGGGGAGTAGAGACATGCAGAACCAATCCGTTAAGAGATAGTCTGGGAGGGGAGCTTTGACTAAGCTCCACCTACGTCTCCATTCATGTATATGATTAGAGATGTGGGTGGCGGTATCCTGATGTAATGAAGTGAGGAGTTCCATCCCAGTTTCATAGCAGATGGGTAGCTAGAAGTGCTTTAAGAGCTCCATTGCTAGAGTGTCAAAGGTATTGACTGACGCGCATGGTAACTAGATGTACCACTTGGCTGCGTTGCCAGTAAGGGTGCTGGGAAAAAGATATAACCGAATACTATCATCCACCATGGAGTTAGAAACGCACCATAGATGATAGGTGGTGATGTGTGTACTCTTATCATCCCCTTGTTTCCCTTCGAACTTAGGGATGTCTGTCGGTATTTTATGTGGGATTGGTAGCTAGAGTAAGTTATGATAGATGGGGTCATTTGTAAGTTTGTACAAGTCGAAGATATCAAATGTTGCCAAGAAATGTAGAGTGTGTGATGCCCTCGAATCAGACCAAGGCGATGACATATGACTTGAGGATCTTTGCAGTCCTCCCATATTGTGGTTCCCAATATTATACATCGATTGCGTGGTATAGTAGGTGCCTTGGGGTATGGTATTGTAATGTGGATTTCCATAGGGATTGTTAGGCTGGGGGATAGAAGTGCCCCCAAGATAAGTAGTTCCCCCTTGACTCATTTGAGGTTGTGAGTAGGGTTCCCCCATGGATTGATTGGGACCTCCTTGAGGATTCCTGCTCGCCACAGAACTAACCATAAGTCCTTGACTAGCATAAGGAGTGTTCATGTCAATCAGTGATTGACCATGCATGCCTGAAAATGGAGGAACTGTTACGTTCCTGACCGATATATGCATATTGGGAGTGCCCCTAGATACTTGAATCTGGGCATTAGAACTATACAATGGATGCCAGACCCCGTTTTACCAAATTGTGTCTCACTGGTAAAAACAGTCCCATGCCCTGATTCCTCCACTTTTTCCACTCTAAATCCATCGAGATGGGTGAAAAACAATATAATGACCCAATCTAGATCAATCAACAACATATTGGCTAAAATATTATGTAATATTTGGAGGCATTGGTACACTTATTTGACCAGAGACTTGTAAGGTTCACGTACCTCAAAAACAAATGTTTGCAAATATTCCATCTTAGTGTTTGTATGCATCATGGTCTTTCCTTCATCTTTTAGCAACAAGATATGTTGTTTTATATTTGTTATATTATTTTCTTTCTGCTTGATTTTCTCTAGGAAGCCTTACATGTTTCTCTCTTTAGATTGAGAGAATCTTGTGCCTATTGAAGTCATAAAAAGTGTATATTTTCTAGTGTCGGGCATAATAGGTATTTCAGTAGTCACTTGCACTTGAGGAAGATTTTGGGTAGTCAATGTTTTCACTACATTCTCTACATTCACAACTGAGTAAATGTGCATATACGGTGGTAAACTGAGTCAATAGGAATTATCACTCACCTTTTCTAGTATCTTAAAGGGACCATACCTCAGAGCCTTGATTTTCTTACCAGGGCCTTACAACCTCTCCTTGTTTAACTATATCCATACTTTGTCTCCCACCTTGAATGATTTCTCTATTTTGTGTTGATCATGCATGGCCTTATACTTCTCCTACGACTTCTGCAGTGTTTCCTGTACCTGTAGATGGATTTCCCTGATTTTCTCTATAAAATTTTCAACCCTCAAAGCATCTCTTGTAAGATCTTCCTTCCCTCCTCTGTATTTCCCATATGCAATATCCAAAGATGAAGGTGTAAAATATCCAAAACAAGTTTCAAAAGGGCACTTCCCTGTATGAGTGTGGATTATTCTATTGTAAGAATGTTGTTTATATACCATATTTTCGTCCCAGGTCTTCGATGCTTCTGGTTGTATCCTCTTAGAAGTTGCAACAGAGTATTGTTGATTACTTTTGTCTTCCCATCTTTCTGTGGATAGAATGTTATATATCTCTTCAACTTTGTGTCCATCTTCTCCCACAATGCAGTCTATAATGCACTCAAGAATCTTGTATCCCTATCTGAAATGATGCTCCTTGTTATCCCAAAGTGCACCCAGACCTATCCAAAGAACAAGTTTATTGCTTCTTGTCCATTGATGGTATTTTTACAGGGCATCAGAACACACATCTTGTTGGACATGTCAACTACCATGAATAGGTAGTCATGTCCCTTCCTAGTTGTTGGTAAGCCTCCCACAAAGTCCATGGAAATGTTTTCCCAAGGATGAATAGGTAAAAGTAAGGGATGATATAGGCCTTGTTTCCTATTGTTAGGCTTCATGGTAAAACAAAGCATGCATCCTCTTATGAACTTATCTACCCACTCTTGCATCTTGGGACAATACACATACCTCTACAAGTTAGCCATGGTCTTCCCTACACCAAAGTGCCCTGCAACCTTGGAGGTGTGAGCATTTCTAATCAACTTCAACCACTCACCTTTAGGAACGCATAGCTTATCTATCCTATAGATTAAACCATCTCAGGGATGGTAGTCAATGGTGTTATTGCTCACCTTTAGGAACATATAGCTTATCCATCCTATAGAGTAACTTGTCATGTAGATGGTAGTCAATGGTACTATCACCATTGGGCCCTGTTGATCTAGATCCATATAATATCCACAAAATGCCAAAATAAACCTACTCTGATACCAAATGATCTGTAAAATACCATGGATATTCCATTGGATAGTTCCTCATAACAGATCTGATAATAAAATATTAAAATTATGATTTTTTACACTATTATAGTTTTATTAAACTTCTAAATCTGTAAATTTAACTGTAATTAGTGCATGCATGTGAATATAAATTGTGAAAAAAAAGTAAAGAATGGAAAAATAATCACACACACACACACATAAGACACAAATGTGCTATGGCAAAACCTTCTGGGAGAAAACCTAGCTGGAAGGCGAGGTCGATCGTTCTCTTTCTCTGTCTGGAAAATAAGGTTCTAGGTAAAAATAAGTAATGTATATGGCTCGTGGGCTGCCACGGTGCACAAATCCTCTCTGTTTTCTCTACCTCCTATCTCTTCTGGCTATCTTTTCTCAAATATGGAACAAAATGCTCTCGAAAGAATGGAATGCCTCTTCCTCCTAGTGGCCTAGTTATAACACAGCCTAATAGCCTACTAGTGGTTAATTTTGACTACATCAACTCTTAACTAGAGTTATAATATAGTCTATTCTAGAGTAGTTTACATCAAAAACATGTGGCTAGCCCCTTTTCCATGCATAATGGGAGCTGACATGACATCCTTCAGAACTATAGGTGTGAAAACAAGAAGGTTGACATCTGAGTGGCATAACTTTTGCATACAAACTATGATTGATGTGCTTCTTACATCATTGGAAAGATATTGTGTGTAGAATAGCATGAAAAGGTGCCACATTAAAGTGGAAAATTTTACCCCCAAAAAACATCGTTTGATGCCTCAAAATGCTCCTGGAAGGCTTCAGACCTCGCTTTGCAAAACTTGGTCCCGCCAGTCAAAACAGTCCCATGAGCTGATTCCTCCACTTTTTCCACTCTAAATGCATAGAGATGGATAAAAATATATATATAATGATCGAATTCGGATCAATCGAAAAAATATTGACTGAAATATTATGTAATATTTGGAGGCATGGGTACACTTGTTTGACCAGAGACTTCTAAGGTTCATGTACCTCAAAAATGAATGTTTGGAAATATTCCATCTTGGTGTTCGTATGCATCATGGTCTTGCCTTCATCTTTTAGAAACAAGATATGTTGTTTTATCTTGGTTATGTCATTGTCTTTCCGCTTTAGTTTCTCTAGGAAGTCCTACACATTTCTCTCTTTGGCTTGAGAGAATATTGTGCCTATTGAAGTCATAGAAAGTGGATATTTTCTAGTGTCAGGCACAATAGGTATTTTAGTAGTGACTTGCACTCAAGGAAGATTTTGGGTAGACAGTGTTTTCATTATCATATTCAAGTTGTCATCAAACCTGAATCTACTCAGATTTACCAATTTCTTTCTTTTAGTTGGTGTGATGCTCATTTATATCATTGGAAAGTGGCCTCCTATGATTATCGAAGTCGATCGTTGGACTAGGGAAACATCCATGGAATTTCAATCTAGTTATGTTAGGTCCCTATAATACTAGTGTAGACCCCATATTGTTGTTGTTGTGTCCCATTCAACCCCCATATTGTTATTTTTGTACCCCATAGAAGCCCACTATTGTTATTGTTGTGCCCTTACATTATTATTATTATGTAGGACCTAATTAGATTGTGACCCTTTAGACTCTTATATATATTAAGGAGGCATTGTCATTTGTATCATCCAATAATTGTTCATTTACGTGAAGTAAAAGGAGGTTTACCCTGCATCTCAAGTGAACAATTTGGTTTTCTGGATGGGCGCCAAATTCACGAAGCTATAGGAGTGGCCCAGGAGACAAGTCATAGTGTGAAACTGATGAAAAAGAAAGGAGCAGTGGTGAAAATTGATCTGTCAAAAGCATACGACAGAATCAGTTGGACCTATCTCTGAATGCTGCTAACTCACCTGGGGTTCAAAATCGATTTTTCAACTGGGTTATGGGATGTATCACCAGTGTCAGCATTGCGGTGCTTATAAATGGGACAGCCTCTCCGTTCTTCAGAGCGCAAAGAGGGTTAAGACAAGGTTGCCCCTTGTCTCCTTTACTTTTCCTACTGGTTGCAGAAGGGCTGAGCCAGCTAATTTTAAAAGCCAAAAGGGAAGGAACAATAAAAGGCCTGGAGGTGGCTATCAACCTTTTTATTTCGCATCTCCTATTTGTAGACGATATATTACTCTTCAGTAATGGAAGCCTGACAGAAATTAAAGAGATAAAGAAGATTCTTAAGCTGTTCATGAAAGCTACTGGGATGCAAGTCAATTATAGGAAATCACAGCTCATGCTGGGCCTAAATAGATAGGAGATAAGCCAAATTACTCTTGTCCTTCCTTTAGAGGTAATTAAGTTTGGGGACCCTTTCAAATATCTGGGGTTTTGGCTGAAACCGAATAATTATAGGAAGCAGGACTGGAATTGGTTAGTAGCGAAGATTGAAGCCAGGATTTCACACTGGAGCTTTAAGTGGCTTTCCAGAGCACAAAGGTTAGCTTTAATTAAATCAGTTCTTCTAGCAATTCCAGTATACTGTGTTGCGCTGACCTGGGTTCCCAAAGGGATTCTGGAAAAGATAAGAAGAATATGCAGCAGATTTATATGGGCAGGATCCAAGGAGGAGTCAGTGCTCCCCTAGATTGTGTGGGAAAAAGTGGCAAGACCAAAAGAATGGGGAGGATGGGGAATAAAAGACATCACTACTTTTGGACCATCTCTGGCAACAAAATCAGGGTGGAGAATCATCAAAATGGAAAACCTTTGGACAAAAGTGGTGAAGCGAAAATACATTGATCCCACTCCTCTTGAGGACTGGATAAGGAATCCAGAAAAGAAAGGAGGGAATGTGTCGATAATATGGAAGGCGACTACCGACGCCTTCAAAATTATTGAACAAGGATTGTCCTAGCAGATTGGAAATGGTGAAAACATTCGCATTGGAAGGGACCCTTGGGTGGGCTGTAATGAGAATTATGCTATATCCCTTGGCCTGATTAGACACCTTGATTCCAAAGGAATATTGTACCTAAATCAAGTGGAGAAAATAGGCTACTCAACCATATGGGGACAAGCTTGGAATTCAGGGGGGGAATTGGATCTTCACCCCCGTTGGTGGAACGATTGGAAGGTCTACATGCAAGAACTTTCTAGATCAAATGTAAAGCTCAAGGACAAATCAGATCAGCTAGTATGGGCTCGTGCTAATTCTGGTAGTTATTCCCATAAATTTGGATACAAGTTTCTCATGACAAAAAAAGGTTGGGAAGATCCGGAATGGTGGGAAAAATCGATATGGAAGTTAAAGTGCCCTGCTAAAGCAAAACTGTTATTTTGGTGTATTTTGAAATGGAAAGTCCCTATATGGGACATTCTGTAAGCCAGATTTAAACAAGGGCCGGGAAGATGTCCAATGTGTAAAAATGACTCAGAGTCTATAGCGCACCTGTTTATTGGCTGTCTTATAGTAAAAAAAGTATGGTTGGAGATGGAGAAGCTTATCCACTCGCAAATATCTTGGAAAGGGGACAATATCGTTGAAGTTTGGCACAAATGGTGGCACCAAAATTCAATTCAGAAGTTAAGGAACCTGCCTCCTATTATATGCTGGGGCATTTGGATTGCAAGGAATAGAAGCATTTTCCAGGATAAGGGAACCTTTGTTGAATCAATTGTTGTTCAGTGTTCATCAATTTACTCAAATATCCGGGATTTAGAGGAAGAAAGGACGCCCAGGAAGGTTGAAGAAGAACAAATCAAGGATGGAGTGCCATGCGCTTACTTTGATGGAGCCTCTCAAAACAACAAAGCTGGAGCAGGTTTAATTATCCACATAAACAAAAGTCACTCCCTAAAAGCTTCCATAGGGTTGGGTAGTGGCTCCAATAATTTTGCAGAATTATCTGCTCTTAAGCTTCTTCTTTGTTGGCTGATACTAGAAACACAGCAGCTGCCATAATTATATCTTGCATCCTCTTTTAGAAGAAATACAGCATCTGAAATTATCTTTTAATACTTTTTCCATTCATCATATATACAGGGAACGAAATGACTCTGCAGACAAGCTTTGTAAAGAAGGTCTTCAAGAAGTTCTGGGCAGCTGGAGAATAGTGGAGGAAATCAATGGAGAAGTCCACTTTTCGGACCAGCCTCCTTATGATCAGAATGCATAATCATGGCACATGGTTGATCTGAGATCACTGTTTATGCTTTTTGAACATAGCCGGAAAATCTGTCATCTGAAAAATCTGTTTCAAGTTTATTGTTTGTGCAATATTTTTCGTCTTGGGCTATTTTCCTTGATAAAGGAAGCCCGGAAAAAGAAGCAAGTTGTTGTTTTTCGCTATCAAACACAAGGAACTGTTGGCTCTTTTTGACAATATGGAGAAAGGGAGCTGTTTTCTTCTCTCTTGAGGAGGCTAAGCTCAGTTTCCGAATAGCTCTTTAGCAGACTTATATGATGTATTACAGCAAAATGAAAGTTGCAGCATGTATATGTAACTTTTTATCATAGTAATAAAAAGTTCGTTTTTTTCCCCGAAGAAGAAAAAAATAAATAAATAAATAAATAAAGAGGTTTACCCTCAAAGAGGCTTATTTTCTAGTTGTTTAACTATCTTTTCTTATTTTTTAGGATCTGGTTACATAAAATTTGGTATCAGACAACTCATCTTGGAATTTTCATTATAGATTTTTTTTTTCAAGGCTTCAGAAGCTAAAAAATTTACCATGTGGATCTAAAATATTTTTGAACGTCGTTTAAAAATTTCAGATCTTGGTTCACTATGTTTTCGAAGATATGGTCCGAAGAAGTTAGGATTTCTGTAGGCTCTAAGATTAAGCCTAAAAGAGGTGTTCTGATTTCATAAAAACATACCAAATGTGAAAGGATTGTAGTTTATTGTATATAAATTTCAAGACTGAACTTTGAAACAATGACATGTGGCATCACATACAACTTTTCTCTATTGAACGAGTCCTTAATTAGGCCATTGTGGGAGATTTGGCATAACTTTATCTTGAAGAATCCAATCTCAGTATCACTTGTGGCATTGGAAATAAGACTGAAATGGATACCAAAAGAATGGATTTCAAACCTTGGGAGGCCAAAATGATAGAGATAAAACAATTTCAAGGTCAGGCTCCAAAAATAAGGAAAGAAAAAGTATGTATTTTTTTTTAATTTTGCATAACTTTTGTTTGAAATATCAATTTGAATTAAATCAAATAGCATAGTAAAGAATATATATCATTATTTGGTTCAAATATGCCTCACAATAATAAAATGGATACTCCTAGTAACCAACCAGAAAGCTCTACTATGATGCATGGAGAAAAGGAAGAAATGCAACATGATATATCAAAATTACGAGACCAAGTGCAACAAATTTCGCTCTCGCAAAGAGTAAACAAAAATGAATTAGAAGTGATGATGAATGTTAATATGGATGGTTTAATAGGGAACATGGATGGTTAGAATAAAAAATAAAAAGGGACATGGAAGGTTTTAAGAATGGTTTAGAAACAAAAATGGAAGGTTTGAAGGATGGTTGTAAAGCAGAAATGGAAGGTTTGACAAAGTTGCTGCAAGAAATGATTCATAATGGCGACAAGGTATTCCATGAAACTCATGATGAGAAAAAAAAATAACGGGAATCATGATTTTAGAGACTTTAACTTTGGGTTGAAGACCAACCACATTTCAAAGATCGATGTGAGGAAGTATGATGGCAAGAATCTAGTAACATGGATACTACAGACGGAGAAATTATTTTATCTACATGATGTGCAACACACACAAAATATACATATTGCATATTTATATTTAGAAGCCAATTATTTTGTGTGGTATCGATGGATTTTATCTCATAAATCTCTTGTAACTTGGTCAATTTTTATGGAGGGATCGATAACACATTATGAGGATACAAAGATCAATAACTTCTTTAGTTGGTTGATAAATCTCAAACAAAAGGGTTTAATGGTGGAAAAAATTAAGGATTTCCAAAGATTACATCTCAATATCAATGATATTCCTAAGGATCATATGATTGATTTCTTCATAGGGACTTTAAAGGATAACATCCAACATTAGGTTTGCCTTTGGGAACCTAAGTCATTGGAGAATTGTTGGTCGTAGCCCAACTTGGTCCAGTTTTGGTCAAAGACTCTGCATTTTGAGGAGCGGAGCGTGCGGAGTTTTATTCATCACGCAGCGTCTAGGGGCTTTAAGATGGGTCAAAGCCCCTCATTTTGTAACGAGTATTGAGTGTAGGTTCATTGTTTTGTCATATCCATAGTATGTGGACCATGGTCTTGTAGTAATGGAATCTATAGAAGGAGATGTAATACTTTGTCGAGAGTTGAGAAGTCATAGATGAATCGTTGATCATACTTTCTGTCTTTAGTCTATATTTTGGGGAAGGCTCCGTAGCTAAGTGCGCGGAGACCTTGGAAGAGTTTGCGGTTGAGTGCACAAACCACCTGCAGTTGGGTGCATAGGTCGAAGAAGTGTATGTATTGAAGATCTATCTTAATAAAGAAGAAGATTTTTTGGAAAAATCTTGTCTCTCTATGTTCATTATCTATATTTATACATATTGTTATGTATGCTTTTTACTGAATTATGCAAAAGAATACATGTTATACTATTTCCATATATGTTTATGCGATAAGTCAAATATGTGAAGTAAATCATCAACGCAAAGTTATTTATGCATGCGAAGTTGTAAATAGGTCTAAAACATAATTAAACACGTGTGTCATAGAGCGCATATCCCTTTGGTTGCAGAAACCTAGTTCTGCAACCTCCCATAACTGCTTCGGGTGAGACTCCAATCTGCTTGCAGGTCATTGCCAAAAGGGCCAGTGGTTGATGGTTTCGTTGGTGCACAGTACACTTTAAACCTAGGTACAATCCCCTTAAGCAAAAAAATGGTTTCACTTCTAGGACCAAGATTGTTAGGCCCCTATACTACTAGTGTAACCCCTTATTGTTATTAGTACAACCCACTTATTATATTGATGTACCCATGTAGTGCCCATATTGTTACTATTGTGCCCCATAGAAGCCCACTATTATTATTATTGTGCCCTTACATTATTATTGTTATGTCGGCTCTGGGT
>APFE030930225.1:64837-76769 GCA_000404065.3 Pinus taeda
CAGAGCACTTCCACCGTAAGAAGGAGCAGCAGATTAAAAGGTAAAATGAAGACCACAAAAGGGCCATCCTTTATTGACTTGAGCTCAACTGGAAAGGATGCTACAAGTCCTTCACACACTGAGTCTGTTGAGACTAGTCCTCCACGTGAGGAAAGTCCGTTTGAGCATGAACTTGAAGTTGAGCATGAACTTGAAGTTGAGCATGAACCTGAGTATGAGCATGAACCAAGTCCAAGAAAGTCACCAGAGGTTGATCCAGACCAACAGAAGGTTTATAATTATTTGGAAACATTGGAGCAAGCAGCTGCTGGCCCAAGCAATGTTCAACCTTTGGAGCAACAAATTCACTCATTAAAACAGGAAATTTTTGAAATTGAGGTTCTAAATTGCCATATTATACAAGAGAATGAAAAATTAAAAGAAAGGGGCAATGTGGACAAGATGGTCCACGATAATACAATGCTGCATATGGGATTGTTGCAAAAAGAAAACAAAAAGCTGAGGAAGAAATGCAGAAGGCTAGATAGGGATTTGATTAACCTAAGGTTCAGATGTTTAATGAAAAGGCCAAGAATTGATATTTCCACACAGAGGAAGAAGAGGAGACTAGATGTCTTGGCAGAGGCATCACAACAGGTTGAATAAGCAGTTTTTTTTTTTTGCATGAGGACATGCAATGCCCTCATAGTGGGGGTATGTAGAGCCTCTAACCTACACCTCATCATCTACTATTATCTACTGTTTTTTTCATCACCTATCTCTCTCCTTCACCTCATTTTCCATGTAAAACCACCCAGATCATTACATTAGATGTCATTAAGCATGATCAAGTGAGCTTTGCTAATGTGTGACTGTTTTGTTTAGATTTTGACATATTTATAGGCATTCCGCAGCTCTCTGCCGATTCTGCAACTATCTGATGATTCCGCAGCCATCTGGAGATTCCGCAGCCTTTTTGTTGTTCTTAAGGTTCCACGTGCCATTTCGCCAAACGAGCCACATCGGTACTTAGGTATCAAGGTGCTCGAGGTTCCTGTGCCATTTGTTCAATCATCCACATCATCTGTACCTCCGGTCAAATAGGGGCAAGATCCGGTCAACGAAGGCAGCTTAACGGTGATGCGTAAGCTGTTGGGTCACGTCAACTCAGACGGTGACTTGCCCGTGTTACGCAGGATGTGGGGGACATAATCCAACTCTGGATTCAATGCCCATGACGACCAGGACCTCCAGCTCACCCACGCAGGCTCATGACGTGTTATTGCAGCTTTTATTATGCATTACAGTTTGTTTATTTTCAGTTTTAGCAGCACGCATAGGCTATCCTTCAGATGCCTATAAATACTTGCGTCTGCATACGCTTATGTTAACTTTTACTTGCTGTATTTTTATGAACTTGTTGTAATTTTCGAGCATTCCCAAGACTCTGTTTTAATAGTGCTGTTCTAGCACTCTTAACTGTGAATTTCTGCACATGGAGTAATAGAAGCAGTGCTGTTTTGGAGCTTTCAACACTTTGAGTCTTCTTTGGATTATGTGAATGGAGGGTCCCTATTCATATTAGCCTTGTATAGTATTTTCATGTTCAACATTTTCTTTTCTTGATCTATGTACAGCATAATTCACTTCATTTTGAATCCTTTCTTTTAAGCTAATCAGCATTGCTCTTTTGCAGGTTTTTGACCCGGGATTATTTGTGTGTTTATGTGTTTGCTTTGTATCTAATGGTAGTTTCAGTTGGCAGATTCAAAGTTGCTGTCTTTTACTTTATTTCCATAACTAGTTTTTAGTTTTATTTCTCAAAACTGTCTGCTAACATTTGAATGATCTCTTACTATAAATTGCTTATCTTTTAGAGATCAGAATACTAATCACTCGCAGCTGGCTTTGGGTGCTTTCTAGACTAATCCTTAGCTACTTTCTAATCGTGCTTTACACAGTACTATGTGATATAGGGAGAGAGTTAGAAAGAGAAAAATATTATCACTAGTCTTTAAAGTAGATTTTCTCATTTTCATCATTTATTAGACTTACTTTTAGCTACTTCTTAATCGTGTCTTAGACAGTACTATGTGTTAGAGGCAGAGAGTTAGGAAGAGATAAACATTATCATTGGTCTTTTAAGTGATTTTCTTATTTTTGCAGCAGCATGAATGGTGTCTAATACCATTAGAAAGTGGTTCTTTGCTTTCAGTTATTTTAATTCATTTCTTTCAAAGTCTTCCTTTTCAGCAAATAGTTAGAAACCACTAATCACACACCCTCACTCATTTAGAATTCACTCCACACACACCATCACTCATTTGTTTATAAATACATCACTCCATCGTAGGAAGATAAATTAATCACAAACAACACCCCCCAACTGACAAAAAGCTCTAAGAGGTTGCTTAAGTACATATAGTACACCTTCACTTCATCAGCTTACGAGCCCCAGGTTGACAATTAATGATATCAATTTAGGAATACTAAATTGACCAAATAGTCACCACGAAGTGAATGGACCTTAAATAAAGATGCTTGATATAATGAAGCCATTAAAGACAAAGAAGGTGAATATATGGTCAGAAGATTAATCGAAGTTTGCAACAATAGGAGATTACTCGGATGAAGACACAGTCAGCAAGATAACAGATCTTTTCCATGAGTACCAGGAATTATTTTCCACTAAGTTCTCAAATATGAAGGGTAGAGTAGGAGACTTGGGAATTATGAAGATTCCTCTTAAGCCTAATAATCCTGTCAACTAGAGACCTTATAGACTGAACCCAAAATATAAGTAAAAGGTGAAGGAATAATTAGACAAGATGATAGTAGTCGGGATCATCGAACCTGTCAAAGAGTGTTAATGGGTGAGTCCCATGGTGGTTCAAGAAAAGAAGGCAAAAGGGGAAATCAGAATTTGTGTGGACTTGAGAAAATTGAATGATCCATGTCTGCATGACCCCTTTCCTACACCATTTACAGATGGAGTATTGGACAATGTAGGAGGATAGGAGGCCTATTATTTCACAGATGGATTTTTGAGGTACCATCAGATCGGAATTGCACCAGAGGATAGACATAAGACAACCTTTGCTACAAAATGTGGCTCTTACCAGTACACAGTGATGTCTTTCGGTTTGAAGAATGCTCCTGTCATATTTTCTAGAGTTGTAGTTGCAACCTTCAAAGAATATATACACAAATTTTGGAAGTTTACTTCGACGATTGGACAATATTTGGTATGTTGAAGAAGCAAGTGGCGAGCTTGAGGTTGACGTTGGATACATGTAGACAATACCAGATATCATTGAACTTGAAAAAGTGTATATTTTGTGCACCATTTGGTATACTGTTGGGACATGTAGTTTGTAAGTATGGATTAATGGTGGATCCTGTGAAGATCATAGTTATTGTGAACTTGTCAACACCGAAAATAGTGAGACAACTGCACACCACACTGGGACACACTGGCTATTAAAGAAAGTTTATAAAGGGGTATGCACAGATAACTACGCTGAAGGAGAAATTTCTAAAGAAAGACATGACCTTTAAGTGGAGGGAAGAGTGCTAGAAAAGTTTGGATGTACTGAAAGAGAAGATGGTGACTACACCACTTCTAGTTTTGCAGGACTAGAATAAGGAGTTTTATGTACATCCAAACTTACATAGCATTGGGTATAGTGTAGCATAGCCAAGAGCAGGATAAATTGATCACCCCATAGCATTTGCAAGCATAAAATTGTCCAAGACAGAGAAGAATTATAGAAAAACAAAAAGAGTGGATTTAGCTATGGTATATGCATTGCAGAAGTTCAGGCACTATTTGTTGGGAGCGCATTTCAAGATGTTCATTGATCACTTCGTGCTGAAATATTTGGTGAATAAGCCTGTTTTAGGAGAAAAATTTGTCGATGGTTGTTATTGTTCCAGGAGTATGACTTCGAGGTTGTAGTGAAGCTAGGAATATTGAATGTCAGGCCTGGTCATCTATTAAGGATTGAGACAAGACAAGAACCCACAAGTATTGAAGATAACCTGCCTGATGCGCATTTATTCACAATCAGAGTCATAGATGATCACTTCGCAGATATTATTCAGTTTCTAGCTACAAGAATGGTGCCCACAGAGTACACTATGAAGCAAAAGAAGGATTTGGTAATCAGAGTAGCTCATTTTTTGTTGATTGTTGGACGCTTGTACAAAATGGGGTCAGATAAAACATTGCACAGATATGTCCCCGAACACAAAAGACAGATTATTCTGGCAAAAGCTCATGGAGAAGTTACAGGTGGACATTATGCAGGAAATTCCACCACGCAAAAAATCTTAAGAGAAGGGTTATGGTGGCCCACTGTACATAAGGATGCAAAATAATTTTGCCAAGCATGTGATGTATGTCAAAGAACAGGGAAGCCATCTAGGGGAGATGAGATGCCACAAGTACCACAAGTAACTTTGCAAGCTTTTGAAAAATGGGTTATTGACTTTGTTGGACCTATCATTCCACCAAGAAAGAGGACTAGTGCGAGGTATATAATCATTGCAACTGATTATTTGACAAGATGGGCCAAAACACAACCAGTGAAGGATTGCAACACGGAAACTGTTGCAAAGTTCATCTTTGAATATATACTATCTAGATTTGGCTGACTAAGGATTCTGATGAGTGACCAAGGGACACACTTCTTGAATAAGACCATTGAAGCATTAACTCAGGTTTATCACTAGAAGATCACTCCTTATCATCCTCAGGAAAATGGAACAATAGAAGCTTTCAATAAGATTCTGGAGAATGCATTGACCAAGGTATGCAATGTGAACAAAGATGACTGGGATCTAAGGATTCCAGCAATGTTGTGGGCATATAGGACAACATGCAAGAATTTTCAGGGAAAACACCATTTAGGTCGGTATATGGACAAAAGGAAATTATGCCTATGGAGTACATTGTGCCAAATTTAAGGATTGCAACATTCACAAATATGGAAGACCCTGACATTATGGAGGAAAGGAAGTCATAGCTACTAGCTCTAGAAGAAGACAGGTTCATAGCAGGGTTCCATTGGCAAGTTTAGAAAGCAAGGGAGAAGGCCTAGCATGACAGGCACATCAAGAAGAAGACATTTTGAGAGGGAGATCTTATACTATTACATGATGGCAAATTCGTGAAGTTCCCCAGAAAATTTAAAACACATTGGTTAGGGCCATATATCATCAAGCACATCTCTTATGGTGGTGCAGTTCAACTCGCGAAGTTAAATGGTCGGCTAATTCCTAGATGAGTGAATGGTAGCATATTGAAAGTATACAGGGACGATTATGTCATTGGAACTTCGCATTGAACAACGAAGGGAAGAAAGTCTTAGTGTCACCTACCTTTGAAATTGGGCACGGAACTATAAACTACTCTAGATAAAGGGACTTCACTGAAGGGAGACTACTACACAATACTCAGGAGTATGACGAATTCCGAAGGAGCTGCGACGAATAAAGGATGATTGTGCCACAAGGGAAGGTTCGTCGAAGTTGAACAAAAATATGACCGTTGGAAGGAAAAAGCTACCATTAAAAGGAAGTTGTTGTTAAAGAGCACAAGAGAAACACATTTATGAGGCATAGCTGGCTGAATCTAGCAACATCCCTGCATTAAATGACCCAGATATTATCCAATCATGGGGCTAGAAATTCAAATCATTTATAAAAAACCATACCATGCGTCACATTTTACACTTTTTTGTTTAGAGAATTCAGTTTGAGAAGTTGTAACTAAGTGTGAGAGAAGTGAGCAACTGCACGTCTAAGAGAATCTTTGAGGAAATTTCTAGAGCATTTGCAAAGCAAGGGCTAGCAGGAGCCATGGAAGCCCAAGGTGGTCAAATCGCAGCAACAAGTGTACCCATGTCCCCAAGGCATGCGATGTCGCCGAGAAAGTAGGTACCCATAGAAGAAACAAGAAAAGAGGCCAGTTGAGGTCTCTAGGGTAGAGCTGAGAACGTCCCCGAGGAAGAAGACACATAAGGAAGTGCGAACAAAGAATAAGGAAGACAAACAGAAGAAACCTGCAGAAGAAGGGGAAGAAATCGATCTAATAGAAGGAACAACAGGAGATTCATGACAGTGAGGAAGAGGTCAAGGTGCATCAGATGGAGAAAGAGGGTGCAGAAATTCCCTTTGTGATCCTACCTTACATGCCACTGAGAAAACCAAATGCCAAGCTAGTCAAGGACCCAAAAGATGCAAAGTTTGGTACGTTCATTCCATTGCTACCAAAGGAAGTGTCATTTGACAGTGAAGTATTGGGGAAGATGCCACAGTTGAAGATGGAGGACTGGAATTTCAATGATTGGAGATAATACCCACATTTTGAGCCGATTAGATAGCTACAACAAGTATATTACCTAGAAAGTGGAGTTACAAGGTTAGAACTACATCGGTGGGCTGCAGGATTGCATAGAGCAGGCTTGTTAAATATGCTACTTGTGCCACACTTCTCTAGGATCACATCTAATACAGCCTATGTGTGACAGCTTCTTGCAGTAGTACATGATGGATATATTTGGTTGGGGATGAGGATCCTAATCAACAAAATGTTGATTAGAAGGATTACAGGACTGCCACACCAAGGAAAGGACCCTGTAGAAGAGTTTGTGGGCAAAAATCAAGACAAGGTGATGGCACAAATGATGAAGGATAAGTTTGGAATTGTCAAGAAGTCGCGTGGATATGATATCAACTCCATCGATGACCAAAGGGTGCACTTCATTGAACACGTATTAGTAGGGAAGATAATGTTGAAGTGCAGAGAAAATGAGGTCCCCGAAGCCGTGGTTTCTTTGGTTGTGCGGTGTAGCGCCAAGGTCCCATATAACTGGGCTACCTATTTATGTAAATAATTTTTGGCTTATTGCAGGGAAGTGTAGGAGGAGGGGAAGAGATTTCATCACACGTGATTAATCATCATCATCACACTAATTGCATGGAAGGAGCCAGAGGACTCACAATTTCCTCCTGTCAAAGCAGATGTTTGTGAAGCAGTGAAGTATGCCTCCCTCTGGCGTACTAAGGAGTCATCGGCGCAATGGAAAATAGGATTTTCTGCATACTCCTGTCAATGGATTTACACATGGTGGTGAATCAGCACCCAAGGCTGCCACCTAGTCTATATAGGCAATACTGCAACATCGCGAACTTTAAAGCAGACTTCCATTGAGTCTATGTGAAGGCAAGGAAGGACCTGACAAGGACATGACACCCATTGCCATATTTAGTGACCGAGAATGACTTAATTGCAACAGTACAATATTGTTTAGAAAAGTGGATGACTCCACCTAGTGAAGATGTTGGAACAGATAGGGGTACTATGCAAGATGCATGTCCAAATGGAAAGGATACATAAAAAGAACAAGGCATGGAAGAGACATAGCCATAACAGGAACATGGTACTCAAGAACCCCTCAGTGATGAAGGAGTCTCAAAGGAGTCACCATTCATCATTAAAAAGAGGGTACCTATAACAACCATGTTGGACATGAGGAAAAAGAAGAATGTGGACAAATCTAGGGGTGTCATATCGCTTGTCCTCAATGATGGGCACATTGACGAGGTTGGAGAAAAGGTCCAGGAGGTCAGAAACTTGGGACAAAATTGATGATCACTATAGAGAAATATTGGATGAGGTTTAGTAGGGAATTGCATAGTTGAAGGAACTACCACAGATAGCGAGACAACCACAGTAGACAACTCAACCACTACAGGAAGAGCGATGAATAGAGACAACATTCGATGTTAGGATTTTGAGGGTGCCAGCTGGAGCACTACAGTTCAAAGCACCAGAGGGCAGGGAACAAACTAAATCCTATAGTAGCATCAACATGAACATTTTTGTGTTGCTGATACAAGTACTGCATGAATTCCACCAAAACATATAAACTGAGATGCAGGAGCAGGAACAACGAACTTCATTGTGAACCAGTCAGGTGGAAAAGGAGAAAGCTTCTATGAAAAAGGAGCTACATCATTTGGCTAAGCAAAGAGATGACGTATGGTAGCAACATCAGCAACTAGAAAATTCCACTGCAGACACTTGTAGCATAGTTCTAGATGTGAAGGTCTATGAAGAGGAGCTAACAGCAAAACAGTCACAAAGCTCGCCCTCACAATAAAATAATCAAAGAATACGCTCTTGAAGATTAAATTTGACTATGAAGTGCGGATTTTTGAGTTGAAAATAAGATTGCAGCCAGCCATGCCACCAGAAGTATGGGAGCATAGGGAGAAGGACTTAAAATCAACTTTGAAATGCATCTCCAACTCAGTGGTGGACTGTGGAAAATTATTAGATGACACTAAGCAAATTTGGACCTCACTACAGGAGGATCCAAATATTCAGAAGATCGAGTAGGAGTTACAGGTGAATTGGAATCAGCGGGAAAAGATTAAGACAACTGTGAAGACCCTACCAGTCTTGTAGAGGATTGGCAACATTACTGAAGGAAAGAACCTCCATAAACAAATAGAAGATATTCGGAGGAAGGAGCATATATTGAAAGAGAGGACTCATTCGTGGCAGGATGTGGCCCTCCACCTTTTGCAGGCAGTGGATGGAAGGCTCAAGCAGTTAAGGGAAAGGGAGAAAGAAGTATTATAGAAGCTTGTTGGTCCAACTATAGAGGCATTGATGGAGGAGGTGCATTGAGAGGAGAAACAACTAGCAGAAATAGTCCAGCAGTACAACACAGTCTATAATGGCATTGCATCAAAGATCAAGGGCATCGTAGTTGAGTAACTTGAGACAAGTCACATGTGAGTGTTTGGAGCATGTTGGGAGAAGCCCAACTTGGTCTAGTTTTGGTCAAAGACTCTACATTTTGAGGAGCAAAGTGCGTGAAGTTTTATTCATCGTGTAGTGTCTAAGGGATTTAGGATGGGTCAAAGGCCCTCATTTTGTAATGAGTATTGGGTGTTAGTTCATTATTTTGTTGGATCCATGGTATGTGGACCATGGTCTTGTAGTAATGTATTCTATATAAGGAGATGAAATACATTTTCAAGAGTAGAGAAGTCATAGATGAATCATTGATCATAATTTATGTCTTTAGTCTGTATTTTGGGCCTTAAGGGAAGGCTCTGCAACAGAGTGCGTAGAGGCCTTGGAAGAGTTTGTAGCTAAGTGCAAAGAACACCTGTAGCTAGGTTCACAGGTGAAAGAAGTATATGTATTGAATATCTATCTTAATAAATAAGAAGAAGTTTTGGCAAAATCTTGTGTCTCTTTGTTCATTATTTGTGTTTATACATACTATGATGCATGCTTTTTACTGAATTATGCGAAAGCATACATGTTATACTATTTTCTGATATGTTTATGCATAAGTGCAAATCTGTGAAGTAAATCATTAGCATGAAGTTATTTATGCATGAGAAGTTGTAGATAGGTATAAAACATAAGCAAACACACGGGCGCCACAATGTGCATATCCCTCTGGCTACAAAAACCTAGTTCTGCAACCTCCCATAACCGCTTCAAGTGAGACTGCAATCTGCTTATAGGTCATTGTCGAAAGGGCCAGTGGTTGAGGTTTTTGTTAGTGCACAATACACTTTGAACATGGGTCCAAGCCCCTTAAGCCAACAAGAATGCATTTAGGGTGGTAAGAAAATTTGAAAGCAAACTTATGGAAACAATGACGTCTACCACCACAACTATGAAGATGAAACTATTTCCGCTCCTAGCCTTCCACGACCTACAAGGTTGACACCACAACAACTGGAAGAATAAAAAAATCAAAAGGGATTTGTTATAGTTGTAATAAGAAATGCACTAAAGGTGATAAGTGTGCCGAGAAGAAATTATTTTACATATATTGTGAAGTTGAGGATGAAAAGAACAAGAAACATCAAAAGAATAATACATACATCAGGAACCAACACCAGGGGTTGAAAGAAAAAAGAAATGAATCCAAACATATCTTGTAATGCATTGGTAGGAATTACCACTCCTCAAACTCTCAATATAGAAGGATATATCAATAAGAAAAAGGTAAGAGTGTTGATTGATTCAGGTAGTACCCATAATTTAATTCATTGTAAGAAAGCCATGGAATTGAATTGCTTTCTATACCTAGCACCAGAGTGTCAAGTGATGGTTGTATATAGAGGAACTATAAATTTCTTAGGGAAATTCCATAATATCAATATAACCATGGAGGAATATGTATTGAATAATGCAATGATTGTCATTCCAATGGGTGGTGTTGATGTTTTATTAGGAGTACAATGGTTACAATCTTTGGGGATGATAGTTTTTAATTTTCAATAACTTTTTTTGAGATTTTTTGTGATAGAAGGGAAATTTAATTAAGGGGCATCACTGGGAAACCTGGTAATATAATCAACTCTAATGGAATGACAAATTTTTTATAGAAGCAACAATGAGGTGTAATTTCACAATTGTGCTCACTAGATGTTCAAATTTCTAAATCTCCCATTTTCACATATCTCCAAAAAGTCCTTGATAATCATTCCAAGGTATTTGAAACTCCCAAGGGTCTCCCACCTATTCGTTATCATGATCATGATATTCACTTGATTCTAGGAAGTGTTCCTCCAAACATAAGACCTTACAAATATCCATATGCCTAGAAGAGGGAAATTGAACTTACTGTTGCAGAAATGCTAGAGGTTGTTATAATTCAACCTAGCCAATGTTATTTCTTTGCTCTAGTAGTATTGGTACACGAGAAGGATGGATCATGGCATATGTGTCCAGATTATAGGGAGCTCAACAAACTCACTATTAAGGATAAATTTCTTATTTTTGTCATGGATGAATTGTTGGATGAATTACATGGAGCAATTTACTTCACCAAGCTAGATCTTTGTTCAAGATATCATCAAATTAGAATGAAGACTAAAGACATTCTCAAAACAACATTTAGAACTCATGAAGGTCATTATGAATTTGTGGTCATGCCTTTTGGCCTTACTAATGCACCTTCCACATTTCAAGGTTTGATGAATTCCATTTTCAAAACTTTCCTTAGAAAATTTGTGTTAGTAATTTTTGATGATATACTAATCTACAACAAGTCTTGGAAGGATCATGTTCAACATGTTGACAAGGTGCTCAAACTATTGGAGGAGAAACAATTGTATGCAAAAACCTCCAAATGTTTCTTTGGGGTACAAGAGGTGGAATATTAGGGTCATATTGTATCTCACGAGGGTGTTAAGGTAGACCCTAACAAGATTAAAGCCATCAAAGAATGGAAAATCCCCACAAATTTAAGGCATCTTCGAGGATTTCTCATGTTGATAGGGTATTATCACAATCTTGTTAAGAATTATGGGAAAATATTATCACCTCTAACGACATTACTAAATAAAGATGCATTTTCTTGGACTCCAAAAGTAACGAAGGCCTTTGAACATCTTAAAGAGGTAATGTGTCAAGCTCTGGTCTTAGCTACAACAAAATTCACTAAAACCTTTATTGTGGAATGTTATGCCTCATGAAATGAAAATTAGTACTTTTTTTATGAAAGAAGGAAGACCCATTACCTTTGAAAGTCATGTAATCAAGGGAAATAATTTATACAAACCCATTTATGAGAAGGAAATGTTGGAAACCCTACATTCCCTGAAGCAATGGCACCCTTACCTAATTGGAAGACACTTCAAGGTAAAACCAGATCATGATAGTCTTAAATACTTCTTGGAACAAATATTATCTTTAGAAGAACAATTAAAATGGGTCACAAAGATTTTGGGTTATGACATTGAAATCATCTATAAGAAAGGGAAGCAAAATGTGTAGGTTTTAACCCTGTACAGAAATTATCTGCATACGAATTCTAAATCACAGGAAAAATAAAAATGCGAGAGCATAACACATAAAACACATATACACAGAGATTTCCCACTGGATCCCAAAACCGAGACTACCAGC
>APFE030930225.1:76789-86814 GCA_000404065.3 Pinus taeda
CAAACCCCCCGGACAGGGGGGGCTCTGCCCGCCCTCTAACCCCCCGGTTCACTACGTCGGTTAGTCGTGGAAAGAATATAACACAACCCAACAAAATGTTGTTGCAAATGCACTCTCAAGAAAGGATGAGGATGTGGAGGCTTTTCTTTGTGCCATTTCTATTATCCAACCTGGTTGGATAAATGAAGAAAGGGATGAATGGAAGAATAAAAAATAGGTGATGACGCTCATTCAAAAGTTGCAGCAAAATCCCAATGCATCTGATAGTTTTATATGGAAAAATTATTCAGTATGGTACAAGGATCACTTATATCTATGTAAGAATTCCAAACTCAAAGAAAAAGTTATTTTTGTATTGCACACCTCTCCTATAGGAGGGCACTCGGGATTTTTAAAAACTTACCACACATTCAAGAAGGAATTTTTTTGGGATTAACTTAAATATCATGTTTAGAATTTTGTGGTTGAATGGTTGGTTTGCCAACAAAATAAAGTCGATAAAATTAAAACTTTGGATTTGTTACAACCATTATCCATTCCAAGTCAGTGTTAGGAGGAGGTCTCAATGGATTTTATCACAGGTCTACCCAAGTCCAAAGGTTATAGTGTCATCATGGTGGTAGATGATAGACTTACCAAGTATGCACACTTTTGTGCTCTATCTCATCCTTTCAAATCTAATATAGTTGCTACTGCATTCGTGGTAACAATTCAAAATTTACATGGAAATCTAAAGATTATTATAAGTGACAAAGATCCCATTTTCACTGGAAATTTTTGGACAAAAATATTTTCTTGTCTTTGTACTCAATTGTCTCATAGTTCATCTTATCATCCTCAATCTAATGGGAAAACTGAGATAGTGAACAAATTTTTGGAAGGATATCTTCATTGCTTTGTATATGATAAATAAACACAATGGGTCAAGTGGTTACCTTTGGTTGAATGGTGGTATAACACTTCCTTCCACACAACAACAAAAATGACCGCATTTATGGCACTTTACAGATATCATATATTGTCCATCGCATCATCTCTAAGAGATAGTTCTAAGGTTCAAGCAGTGGAAGATCACATTGAGCATCAACAACAAGTTCTCCAACTCTTAAAGGATAATATTACCATAGTACAAAATCGAATGAAGTAATAAGAAGATCAACATCGCAGTGAAAGTTTTGATGTGGGAAATTGGGTATTTTTGTGGCTACAACTATACAAACAAATGTCACTCAAGCAAGCTAAGAAGGATAATAAATTATCACCCAAGTATTATGGCCCTTATAGGGTATTACAAAAGATTAGTACTATGACATAAAATTTATACCTACCTTCATCTTCACGTATACACCCAACTTTCCATGTTTCATTTTTGAAGAAGGTTATAGGTGACAAGTTTCCATTTTAATCTATATTGTCAAAACTTGATGAGGAAGAAAATTCATACTAGAGCTTGAAGAAAGCACGGAAACAAGGATCTGACAATGATTGAATAGATCAATTTCAGATTATCTCATCAAGTGGAAGAACTTACCCACTGAAGATTCCACATGGAAGGATGAGTATTTTATACTAAAAAAACCGTAACTACCCAAGCGTTGAGGACAACACTTTTTTGAATGAGAGGGGCATGTTTGGTCCCTATAATACAAGTGTGGCTACCATATTTCTATTGTTGTGTCCCATGTAGCCCCCATATTGTTATTGTTGTGCCCCATAGAAGCCCATTACTGTTATTGTTGTGCCCTTACATTATTATTGTTATGTATGCCCTAATTAAATTGTGACCCTTTAGACTCCTAGATATACTAAGGAGGTCTTGTCATTTGTATCATCCAAGAATTGTTCATTTGTGTAATGTAAAAGGAGGTTTCCCCCTTGAAGAGGTTTATTTTCTAGTCATTGATGTATCTTTTCTTATGTTTTATGATCTGGTTACATAACATGTTGGGTAGTTGGTTCATGTTCTTCTTGCTAGGCCTTAAGAACTTATTCTCTATCTCTAGCCTTTACTTCATCTTGTTATCTTTTTTCTTCCTCCTCCTGTTTTATTATTTCTTCATATGTTTTTTCTTATGATCTCTCTCTTCTCGTCCTTTCTTCTTCATGTTATTTAAGCTCAATATCTTGGGTTATACGTGTTGCTTCTTGGTCAGCTTTAACTTTTTCTCTTGCTCAATTCTAGCTATGTTAGGGCTTCCTTTTCAACTTGATCCTTTTATTTTTTAGTTTAAGGAGGATTGTAACCTATTATTGAAATAACCTTTCATAAATTTAAGGCATTCTTTTTTTCATCCTTTTTTTAAATCTTTGAATAGTAATTGCACTTGTACTTGCATGACTTGCAATGATTGTTCACTATTAATATTGGATCATACTTGTTGAATCCCATGTCCCAAAAATAAAAAAGTGTCAATGCATTAGAATCCTCTTTGGCTTTCTTGATATCCTTTAACTAATATGTACTTAGATATAAAGGCATGTGTGGCATGGGAGCCTTCATGTCCCATTAGAGTGTTCCACCTACCCCTGTGTTATCATGATATGTTATTTCTTGAATTACGATCACTCTGTGATTTACAAAATTAGGTAATAGATGGGGGGATTTGGTTGCTCCAAAGATTCTCAGGTAAGTGTTATATTTGTCCACAAACCAATCACCAATGGAGGACACTACTTGTTTAGCCCTCTCAGACATACATGGAGAAAGTTCATTAAATAAGATCTCATTCAGTGGCACAAAAAGTATTGGCATATATTTACCTATGATTGTACGTAGTGTTCCTCCCATAGTACTTTACAATATATATGGACCCATTCTTCATGAATTTTATGCTTCTAAATCATTGTTGGGAATGTTTATTTCATGCAGACAATGTCCAAGAGATAGAAGGCCATGAAACGCTAAGGGTGGTGGCCTTATTTATTATTTTGAGGTAGTTCAATGTAGTCTCTCAAAGTGCATAATAGGATGTCTACCTAGTTAAATATTCTTCCCTAACTATTGAAATGTATAAGAGAAGTAACCATCCTTTAGGGAAGGTCTTTTCATTGGGTTGGATATATAACCTGCACAACATGGAAACTACTAGCTGCAATGGGGCTTTAAACATGTTTATTAGACATTCATAAAATTTCTTATGATAGTCCACCATGTATTCAACAATTCTTTGGGAAAAATCGTAAAACGTGTTAATCAGTCCTATCTAGGTTTACTTCCTCTTTGGGAAGTTTGTAGTACATTTCAATGTTTGAGGCACTAAATGAAGCGATGGGATTCCTGTGGTTTTCCTTGATCATGGCTTCCTTAGGATCAACATATTTCACTATCCACCCAATTACATCTAAACATGAAGGAACAGGTGGGTGAGTATCTACTTTAAGTAGCCAAGAGCTTTTAACAACCTTGTAAACTTCTAAGTTATGGACATATGGAGGCAAGTTTTCTCTCTGAAACTACCAATACACTTACAACCATGTATATGGGGTATATTTATCAATGAATCATGAAGTATCAAAGAATTCAAGCTGGGGTGAGTTGTCAAGTGCGTCTTCATTTGAGGTCTTAGCCACTAGGGATTTGCAAGCCCTTTTCTTTGACATGTACATAATCCTCCTACATATCCAATAAAAATAATAGGCACCCATTATGGAGATTAGCTCATTATGTTAGATATAGGGAACTAAGAATTTTGGGTTTAAGTATGGTTATGTTTGTCTATTAGTACATTTCACAACTTTTAAACTAAGATAGAGGGATTGAACTCTTGTGGCACAGGAAACAAGGCTAGTCAAGTTCATCGGGAGTAGCATTATAAATAATGACTATGGTTAAAAATCTCACACTATTGACTAGGATGTATTTTTATTTCTTTGTAAATATGTGTCTTTATGTTATAAAGACTAAGGTCAAGGTTTTTAGGAAAGAAAGACACTTTCATAAACTTAGAGCTTGAAATGGAAATGTTGGTCAAATTTTCATTAAAAAAGTTTAGTTGAGTGCAGTAATGTGGCATTGGGCATGAAACCTTAGGTGTCTTGGTGAGGGTAAACCTATGAAGCTAAGAGAAAGAGAGCTTAACATTGTTTGTCCAAATAAAGATATATTTAAGGTTTTTACTGTCATGATGGATAGAGGCAAAAAAATCAACTCGTTGTTGTTGGGGTGCACTTCTAGGGTCAAGGCAAGGTGGAAAAGTGTGAGATTGACCAAGTGGGATTCATGAGGGGTTTTTCCTTGCGTTGAGGTTTCTCTCTGAGGTTGGTTAAAGTGTTGAACCATTTTCTAAGTATTGGTTGAGGAAATTTAGTGCATGGGAAGCTTAAAAGAGCCAAGGTCGATGGGGAAAGATTCAGCATAACATTAACTCTTGAAAGGAGTGCCTTAAATTTTCCTACTTGATGTAAAAAAGAAAAATCAACCAATAAAATATAATAAGGAGAGAAAGAAAAGGGCAAACACTAGAAATGAGTGCTTTAATTAACTCATTAAACGAATAAAACAATAAAATTAACTTGTTGAATGGGATACATGTGACCATACCTAGGCTGAGATGGTGTATTCTAGCAATGATGAGGAGAGATGGAGTATATTAGTCCATAAATTAACTATTTCACTCACCAAAGCCAAGAAATGTGATAAAGGATGATGCTATGGGGCCTTTTTAAAGAGTTTCTTTGAGGTTTAGTGTATTAATTTCTTCATTAAATTCCCTTTTTAACTTTACTTTCATTAGTAGGTGAGTTAGTGACATGTTGGAAAAATTAAATATTAAGTGTCATGCAAGAGAGAGAGAACCAAAAGGTGTTATATTTCTATATAGAACAACAACGAAGCACTATAGCAATGTCATCATGCTCAAGGGGTTGATACAAGGTTGGATTAAGGCTTAGAAGGGAAATATATCGTTGCACCAACACATAATGGAGCAATATATTGATGTGACCAAGTTGCAAGTTGAATTTAAAAACAAAATAGGAGAGTGTATTGTTGAGGTAAGGCATAGTGGAGTGATATAACATTGATTAGAGTCTCAATGGAGAAATATGAAGTGCCAAAGGAGATGCAAGGCGACTTTAAAACCAAAATATAACTATGTATCACTAAGTTGAGCCTCAGTGGAGTGATATAATGTTGGAATAGTGTGCAAGGGAGTGATACATTGAGGGATAAATGCTAAATAGTAAGTTCCAAGTCAAAATTTGAGGGAGTGTCACTATTGTGAGGGTTAGAAGAGTCATGTATCACTAGAATAAGACTAAGCATAGTGATACACTCACTAAAGAAGAAAAAATTTGCAAGAGAAACATGAGTCAAAGCCTCTTCTTTGAGTGTAAATTATCTAGACTAAGGAATTGCTAGGATGACTATATCACTGGACTAACCATAAGTTCTCCCCTATGTCACTGGAGTGGTCCTTAGTGGCCCCCTGTATCACTAGATTAACCATAAGTTGCCCAATAAATCACTTACATGAGAAACGATGCTCCTTTGTGTCATTAGGATGAGGAACAATGCTAAGTCATGCTTAAAATCATTTTCAAATGGTCTCTTCGGCCATATAAGGATGATATAATCTTGGGGAAAGTTAATCAATTTTTGCAAGGTGAATCACGAGCCTTTTGATTGGGTGGGACCATCATTTTCCTTTAGGAAAGAAGATACCAAGATGAATCGAGAGAAGTTGTTATAGTTGCTACAATAATTAGCAATGCACTAGTAGGACCTATGAATCTTTGAGTGTTGTCTAGGAATCTACTCTGAATCAAATGATATTAGTGTTCCTGTAAAGTGTATTGATCCTACCAAAATAGTACCACTACTAAGATCTATAGAATGTTGAGTTACGTGAGTTTCCCTTTCATGATCTTAGATTAATCCTAAGGAATGACTAAAAGGGTATAACTTATAATGGAGGCATGCCTCTCTATTATGGACATAGATGTTGATACTTTAGAGGATTAAAATTTCAAGAATCAAAGATGATTTTTTGGCCTTGCCTCGTTGCTGGAAAATTTCCATATCCCCAATGAAGTTACCTGCATGTCTTAGTTGCTCTAAAATATTTTTTAAAACATTTACCTTTTTAGTCCATTGATAGTTTTTTTTTATTAATCAGGATCAGTTGGTCACAAGATAGATGAGGTATCCTAAACAGAAGTTGGGATGATTCCTTCTACAAATTGTAAAGATTGCTTACAATATATGTCACCTTGGTATCACTTATGGAGATTAATCATTCATATCAAAGTAAGGCCATAGTTAAGATCTTACAATATGCTTTAAGTTGTCTTGACCAGGTTGGTAATTGGGTCAATTTCAACGCAATATTCTCACTTTTCACAGAGTGTTTCACACTTGGTAGTGATCATACTATCCATATATAGGATTTGGGACTACAATTATTATGAACTAGTCATAGATGTCACACACATATTCATGGTCTAACTTATGATGTGCCTGAAAGTAACAACCTCGTGAAGAGATCTTTTGTCAGAATATCTACATGGAATCCATTGTCAAAACCAAATTTATTTATGTACAAGAAAAAAACTAGGTTGGCAAAAATGAAAAATAAAAGGAAATAGGAAGGGAAAACTAGAAAATTGAACATTAAAGAATGTTTACTTATGTACAGATAATGGTAGTTATGGTTTCTACATGCAATACTTTTTCAAGATTTAGCCATTTATCGAGAGAAATTTGTTTCTCCCTCTAGAGTTTGAAGTCTATATGTTCCTTGGCCAGTCTTCTCATTGACTATGTAGGATCCAAGTCATAAGGGTTATAATTTGGTGTGCTTGTACCCTTATATTCATATGGTTTATCCCATTTAAGCACTAGGTCTCCTACTTGGAAATATTTCTCACCAATAGGTTGTTGTTAAAACTTTTCTTGATCATACACTAGTGAGTAGCAAAATTTTTCCTAGATTTAGTTCTCTCTTCTTCAAGATTTAGCAAGGTGTTTATCCTCCTTTGCATGGTTGGGCATGAATGGCCCTGGAGCTTTGGGATAACTATATGGGAGGTAAAAAGATGTTGGCAAATAGTATAACTTCTTTTATATGACCACAAAATAAGGGGAGGTCCCTAAAGCATCCTTGGGAGTTACCTAGTCTACCCACAATGCATTGGGTAGGGCATTTTTCCAATATCTCTATTCATCAACTATGGTTTGATTTAAGATATAGATTAAGTTCTTGTTGTTTTATTCAACCATCCATTATTTTGGGGGTAATAATTGGCCAAGTTCTCAATAAAATTCCTTTGTCTAATGCATTGACTTAATTTTTTAGATGAAAAATATGAAGCATTATCAAAGAATAGAAAGGTTGAAATGCCAAAATTGGTTATGATATGCTGCTTAAGGAACTAAATGACTAATTGATTGTTGATTGTGATTAGTGGCACAATCTCCATCCACCGAGTGAACTAGTTCATGATGGTCAATATATACAAGTGTTTCTTGAAAGGGTGTTGGTAAATTCCATTAATTACATTCACATCCAAATGTTGGAATGGTACTTCCACCATCATTAGTTGCAAAGGAACAACATACCTTTTCTCACAACTAGCACACTTTTGGAAAAGTAGGCAACTTTTGGCATAAGCATGTGAGTCCTTAAAGAATGTTGGCTAGTAATACCTTTCTCTGAGAAACTTGTGTGTTGTGGTTTAGCTTGAAAAATGTCCACTGGCAGGCCCATTATGCATTTCAAATAGAAATTATTTAGCATCATCCTTTTCTAAACAGCGAAGAAAGAATCCATTATGGTACTTTTTGAAGAGTACTCCATTAACTAGTTGGTATTGTGAAACCTTTAATCTTACAACTCTTTGTTGTTTGGAATCAATATTATCAAGCATGGTACCTTGTCATAGGTATTGCTTCAATTCGTGGTACCATGAGTCTTCATTCTAGGGAAAACAAAAAATTTCAAAGGAGTACATTATTCTCCTAACCTTCGTCTTCTTCATCTTTAGGGTCTAAAGCCTTAGCAGAAAATCTACAAAAAACATGGCCTTTGACAGTGTAGGAAAGTTTGAATTCCAAATTATATTCCTAAAGAGAGGCCATCCAGTCAACTCTTTGTTCCCCTAGTTCCTTGTATATGAAGAGTGACCTTACTGTGGGGTGGGAAACTATTACTTTGACATGGCTCTTTAAAATATATGGTCCCTATAATACTAGTGATTACCTCATTACTATTGTAGTTATACCCATTATTAATATTGTTGTTCCCCTATTGTCCCCATATTGTTATTATTGTGCCCCATAGAATCCCTCTATTGTTATTTTTGTGGCTTTATATTATTATTGTTGGGTCGGTTGGGTTATATTGTGACTCCTTAGACTCCTATATATAGAAAGGAGGTTTTGTCATTTGAATCATCCAAGAATTGTTCATTTATGTAATGTAAAGGAGGTTTCCCCCTCAAAGAGGCTGAATTCTAAAGTGTTGATCTATCTTTTCTATCTTTTCTTGAGCTGGTTTCATAACATTTGGTATCAAAGCTTTGGATTCTAGGGTTTCGCTGTCCCAAACAGGTCATCGTGGCATTTTCGCTATAACTTTTTTTCTGCGACGTTTTAGAAGTTGAAAAAAAAACCCATTTGAGAAGACATCGGACTAAATCTCAAGTCTGAATTTTAGAGCTCTTCGCACTATATTTACGGAGCTATGATTTGAGGAAGTTGGTCTTTTTGTAGACTCCAGAATTACATTCCAAACAGGTGAGCTAGGGAAAATCGTCATAACATTTTCTCTGTGCATTGGATTGAAATTTCGTCAGAAGGTACAGAAAGAAGATAGATTGTAGTTTCTTCTATGTATTTTTTAGAGCTAAAGGTCAAAACAGTAACTCGTGGCACGTCGTACAAGTTCGCTCTACTGAACTAGTCCATAATCAAGTCACTATGGGAGATTTCGCATAACTCTTCCTTGGAGAATCCAATTTGGATCATATTGGTGGCATTGGAAAGAGGACACAGAGGGCTACCACAGGTCATAATTTTAGAACTGGATGTTCTGAAAGTACAGAGATACATCAGAGGCAATACCGAGCTCCTACAAAGAAAAAAAAAGGTATGTAGATTCTTCTAAATTTTTGCTTAAGATTGGTTTGAAAATTTATTTTGAAGGAATTCAAAGGGCTAGTAGAGAATTATTATCGGCAGCTGATGCCCCGAAGAAAGAAAATGCAAACACCTAGTAAGGAACCTAAAAATCTAGCATGACTCATGAAGAAGAGGAAGAAATGCTACATGATATATCAAAATTACAAGACCAAGTGCAAAAAATGTCAGCCTCACAAAAGCTAACAGAATCTAAGATAAATGGCATGGAATCTAAGATAAAGGGAGCGGAAGCTAAGATGAATGGCATGGAAGCTAAGATGGACGATTGGAAGACAGATTTGAAGACACACATGGACGAATTGAAGATAAATATGAATAAGCTGCTACAAGAAATGGTCACTAAGGGTGAAAGGGTAGTAAAGGAAACTCATGATGAGAACAAAGGAAATGTTAATCATGATTCCATAGGCTCTAATGTGGGATCGAAGACCCAACATATTCCAAAAATCGATATGAGGAAGTTTGATGGCAAGGATCCCGCAACATGGATATTACAGATGGAGCAATTTTTCGATATCAATAATGTGCAAAACACACAAAAGGTACGTATTGCAACTTTATATTTGGAACCAAATCAGTTTGTATGGTATCAATGGCTTTGCTCTCGTAAACAATTTATCACTTGGGCAATTTTTACGGAAGAATTAATAGCACATTATGAGGATACAAAAAGCAACACTTTTTTTAGCCAATTGATAAGTCTCAAACAAAAGGGTTCAATAATGGAGCACATTGAGGAGTTCCAAAAATTGAACAAAAGGGTAAAAGATATTCCAGAGGAGCATAGGATTGATGTGTTCATAGGGTCTTTAAAGGATAATATCCAACATGATGTTCGCCTTTGGGAACTGATTCATTAGAGAAGGCATTTAGGTTAGCAAGAAAA
>APFE030930225.1:92199-113682 GCA_000404065.3 Pinus taeda
CCCCCTCGAAGAGGCTGAATTCTAAGGCATTGATCTATCTTTTCTATCTTTTCTTGAGCTGGTTTCATAACATAATACCTTGCTCCGAGAAACTTGTGTGTTGTGGTTTAGCTTGAAAAATGTCCACTGGCAGGCCCATTATGCATTTCAAATAGAAATTATTTAGCATCATCATTTTCTAAGCAACGAAGAAAGAATCCATTATGGTACTTTTTGAAGAGTACTCCATTAACTAGTTGGTATTGTGAAACCTTTAATCTTACAACTTTTTGTTGTTTGGAATCAAGATTATCAAGCATGGTACCTTGTCATAGGTATTGCTTCAATTCGTGGTACCATGAGTCTTCATTCTAGGGAAAACAAAAAATTTCAAAGGAGTACATTATTCTCCTAACCTTCATCTTCTTCATCTTTAGGGTCTAAAGCCTTAGCAGAAAATCTACAAAAAACATGGCCTTTGACAGTGTAGGAAAGTTTGAATTCCAAATTATATTCCTAAAGAGAGGCCATCCAGTCACCTCTTTGTTCCCCTAGTTCCTTCTATGTGAAGAGTGACCTTACTGTGGGGTGGGAAACTATTACTTTGACATGGCTCTTTAAAATATATGGTCGGAATTATTTAATTGCCTTATATATTGCATAGGATTTCTTGTCTATGTATGGATAATTTAGTTTAGGACCTTATACACCCGTACTCATAGATGATATTGGAATTTCGTCTCCCTCGTCATCTTTCTAATTCAGTATGACTTCCAGAGAGAAATTAGAAGAAAAGGTATAAAGTGAGAATTCCTTATCAAAATTGGGATTGTATAAGGTAGGAGTGCATTCTATGGAATCTTTGATACATTGTAATTGGACATCCTTCTTGATAATTTGTTGTAGGGGTTTAACTATTTGGGAAAAAATTTGAAACAAATATTCTAATGAAGTTTTTTTCCCAAGAAGACTACATGGAATTCTTGTTGTTAGGAGGAGGAATCTATGTGATTTCTTTCACCCTTTTAGGGTCTATGGAGATGCCTTATTTGGATATCATGTGATCCAAAAAATTGCTTGAATCTACAATAAATATGCTCTTCCTTGGATTGAGTGGGATCCCATATTTTCTACACCTTTTGAATATTTTCTTCAGCTGGTGTGGATAATATATCCTTTGTTTAAATAAGATAGTTGCATTGTCTATATAGACTACCAATTGGTGCCCTATAAGGCCTCTAAAGTATAAGTCTATTTCTCATGAAAAGTGGCATCAACATTAATCAACCCAAACATCATTTATTTGTAGGAAAAAGTCCCCCAGTTGGTGTGAAAAGTGGTCTTAAGCCTGTCTTCTTTCACAACGAGACCTGCTTGTAAATAAAGAATATGTCTAGTATTGAGAACATCTATATCCTTGAAACTTGTTAGAATATTTTCTTCATGGGTCACAATGGATAATTGTCCTTAGTAGAGCCTTTGTTAAGTTTTCAGAAGTCCACATAGAGCCTTATATCCTCAAACTTCTTCTTCACTAGTATAAGGTTAGATACCCAGAATGTCTAACTTTGGACATTATTTGCACATCCATTATCTGTTGATGCTCCTTTTGGATAAGTGGTTCCAATGTTGGGTGTTGTTGGGATGGGGTCCCCTAGGGTCAATTTTTGGTCAAAAGCCCAAGTTTTGGGGCAAAAGCCCAAGTTTTGTTGTATAAAGATGTAAAGTCTTCGCAAATTGTGGTCACAGAGCACAGATTTAGTTAAAGAATCATAATGGGTTTTACCCTTCTTTATGTATGTTGAGTCAAACTTTTGAGGATCTACCCATGGTCCATGGACCATGGGATTGTATAAACAGATGTGTCTCGGGATGTCTAAGACAAGTAATGAAGTTGGTTTATGGGAGAAGTTTAGAGAGTTAGTGAAGAAGAGTAGGAAGAAAGGCTCTGTAGCTGTGTGTGCAAAGGCCTAGAGTAGAGTTCGTAGCTGAGAGCGCAGACCCCTGCAGCTAAGTATGCACGGAAGTCTTGAGTCTGTAAGCTGGATTGATTATCAATAAGTTAAATTATTGCATAAATTCTTGTGTTTCGCCTATTTACTTATGTTATGAACAAATGCACTTTATGCTATGATAAATGATGGGTTTATGAAATAATGATGTATTGATGTGCGAATTTACTTGATCTATATTGTTATATGACTATAACTGATGTTAATTGTGTATGCAAAGATTATCTTGCTGTATGTTGAATTTATTGAACACCTAAGCCGATCTGAGTAATTATTGGGTTAAGAGTAATTTGTGATGCGCATAAGTAGTTGACTTACCTATTCAGGGTCTGCGAAAGCTAGATATAGACCTCCATGGAGGTCTAGAGGCTGATTAAAGGAAGTTATATTGAAGCCATAAGGGCTTATCGATCTACGCAAAGGTATATTTAGGGCACAAAATGACATCACGCTGATCTCTAGGTGCGGAAACTTGGTTCCAACACCCCCCCATACTGCTTCAGGTGAGACTTGAGTCCGCACTCTGCGGATTGATGCCTAAAGGGCCACTAGTGTAGGCATTTGTTTGGTGCAACTAACTTTGAACCTGGGTCAAGACCCACTAAGACAAAAAATGGTTCTATTGTCGGGACCGGGATCTGCATAAAGAGATGTGTGATGTCGCATCATTGGAATCCAACAAAGAAATAAATTGAGAAGTGGTTGGATAGAAAGATCCATGAATTTGTGGCGCAAGAGAATAGAAATCTGTGCCTGACAAAAGAACAGTGGTTGGACAGGTATCTATACACAAAAATACACGAAATCTTCTCTTGCACCTTCTCGATCGAACTATACGAGTGGATCACTAAATTGGCAGACAACCAAGGAAAGTGGAGGCTTGACGGTCCAATAGTGTGGACCCAGAGCTAGTGTGAAGGTTGGAAGCTTCTGAAGGTAAGATCATGCGTGTTGTCAATCACTACCTTGATCGAGTCATAGGAGGATTTGTGATAGAATTTGCAGTTGATACCTCAGTCAACTGTAGTGAAGCAGAGCAAGGCTTTTTCAAAGGACCGCGAGGTAAGTATTTGAAATTTTTGAACACTTGGATTAAAATGTTGTTATGTGAAAAGCAGGTTATACCACTACCTTGATGTTTGGATCTACGCGAAATGGATGAATCTTTAGAAATCAGGAAAGAGTGGATCCTAAATACAGTCCATTGATAGAGACTCATTCGAGTGACAATGAGGGAGCGGTACAGGCCTCACTGTGAAGCGTTGTACAGTTGATAAAGCAGGGTTTTTCACGAATGCCTCATCCACCCACACCATCTCCACCTTCACCTCCACAACATACACCTTCACCCACACTACCACCACCTCCGCCACCATTCAATATGTCGAATACCATGAAGTTTCCTATTTTCAAGGGCTTGGGAAGTTAGGACCCATATCAGTTTTGGTTCGTTGTGGAGGTTGTATGGATGGCATAGAATATTACAGATGACCATATAAATAAGGCATAGTTGGTTACTGATCTACAAGATTGCGCGTTGACATGGTACATTAAGTGATTCACCGATAACCCATTGGCATCGTTAGCAGACACTCAAACTGCTATGAATAAGGAATTCGGTATGCCCAAGTCTGAATTGCAATCGGTAGTTGGATTCAAGGAAATCATGATGAGGCCTGGCGAAACACCCTGGGAGCTGGATCAGAGACTACAGTGCCAGATCTTCGAAGCTAACATGAATCTCACCAATAATCAGCATCGCGAATGGTTTGTAGCCTCACTCCTACCCCACCTAAGAGTTGCTTTATCACAGCGAAAGATAGGGACTCAGGCGGAAGCACTGGAGATCACAATGAGATTACATGAGACACCTATCTAGGAAATTTCTTTGGGAGTTTAGCAGATTCATGTGGAGTTGTAGAACCTCTGCTTGGAGTTGTAGAGCTTGAAGAAGGAAAAAGTCACTTGGTCAAAGGTGCGCGAAGAAGTTTGGTGCCTAAAATGTAAAAGTCAGGGGCATGATAAAGGTCACTGCCCTATTTTTGCAAATTATATTACAAGGGGAGGGCCAATGCCCCTGATACAGGAGGTTGTTGTGGGACCAAGTGCAGGGCCCGTGCTGTGGTGTGCTATCTATTAGGTAGCTAGAAAACATGTAATGGAAAATGGTCACTTGCTGCAAAAATTTGTACAGACACTGCAAAATTTATTCTACAATTTCTGTAAATCGGTGGGCCACGATGAGTGCAATTACTGTAGCTATGAATTGATGATGGAAAGAACGCGAATGCAAATAGAAACTAGGCCTCCGGATCAAGGCATTGGGGGAGGCGCGGAGGATATCAGGGGCGTGGACGAGGCTAAGGGGGAGGAGGACCTGGTAGAGGTCAAGGACAAGTTATTTGCTACAATTACGGAGTGCCAAGACACTATACATGGGAGTGTATAAGCTAGATGCGACCGTTGTGTCGATACTGCACTCAGTTTGACCATGCGATAGAAGAATGTCCTATACTGATAGCCAAGATGCAGGAGAAGAAGACACAACCTTAACAGCCTACCCAGAATCTACAGATGATGAGGGCCGAGCGTCGCGAAGAGGATCCCAATGTGAATATTGTGCTGCGAAGAGGAATGATGACTGGTGATGATAAAGGAAAGATACCTGAAGAAAGTGAGTGGGTTCACAAGGCTCTAGAAAAGGAGATTAGGTTTGATCTGGAGCGTGCGAAGGAAACATTCATGGAAGCAAAGAAAAGCTTCGTTGAGGCCTCTATCATAGGAAGTCAAGACAAGCTATCTGAAGAATTTGACCCCTCTATGCTTACTACCTTCTTGGAGACTTGTATGAAGTTGTTGCGTGACAACAAGGCTGTGAAAGGGCTATAAGAACTGATAAATAAGTGCGTTGGTAATGAAGGTGCTCCTGAAGGACACTGTGCAGTCATAAAGATAGGAAAACACAAGACAAGAACAGGACGCAAGATGCGACTTACCGCGCAAATAGGAGAGTACGAGATGGATCAAGTTATTTTGGATCTAGGGTCAGATGCGAATGTTTTTCCTAAATAGACATGGGAAAGAATGGGGAGACCCACTCTACAGTGGTCTCTGATTCAATTGAGAATGGACAAACAACAGAAGATTATCCCTATGGGGAGATTGCATGGAGTGACTATAGATATACAAGGTGTGAGCGTGTTGGTCGATTTTGAAGTGATAGAGATTGTTGATGACAGCAACCCATACCCTGCGCTCATGGGAATTGATTGGGCTATCGATATGAATGGGGTAATCAATTTGAAGAAGCAGATGATGTCGTTTGAAAGGAAATCGCTCAATGTAGTAGTACCATTGGATCCTTGCAGAAGTACTGTGTTATACTGAACCAGGCCACGACTATGAGGAAAGTGATGATGATTTGGACCAGATCTATAAAATAACAGTGCGAGACCAAGATTGGGTTAATTCGATAGCCAATAGATGAATTGCATGAGACCGCGAAAGTTCCTATACATTAGATTCAGATGAAGAATTGTAGCACGGGCAGAATATAATGGCTAAATCATTGCATTGTGTATCATCTGAGGTAAGAAGTTTTTCCTATTATGATGGTCTAACTAATGTAACTAATTTAGATAAATTTCTTGATGCATTTGAAAAGGAAGTTCCTGAGAAGAATCACTTCTAAGCACTAGATTTGGCACTATGTGCTACGTCTTAATGTTGGTGGGGTGTGCATAAAGACAGTATTGATGAATGGAGCGAGTACAGAAGAATGATGAGATTGCGGTTTGGTCGCCCGAAAGTTCAGCTAACTGAAAAATATGATGGAAGAAATGATCCACGCGATCATTTAGCAAAATGGACTAAGGTTTATGGAATGGAGCCGCAACTAAAGTGGATGCATATTTTCTATCACACTTTGGACATCATTCCTATGAATTGGTACCTAGAAACAGAGCTCTGCCATGGTACCATGGAGTGGGACATCTTAAGGGAAGGATTTTTTATGACCTTCAGCATTGAAGATGGGTTTGAAAGCATCGATGAAGTGCTGCAGGAGGTTAATATGGAAATATTTAGAATACCACAAGATCCTTTAAAGTTGAATCATCTAGATTGGAGCACCCAGATGCGCCATGCACTAGAGTGCTATAACATGACCACTGAAGAAGATGATGAGGATCCAAGGAATATTAACATCCTAGAGGCCGAAGGGCACCGTGAAATTGAGGGACCGCAAATATAAAATCCAAACATCACTACACATTAAAGACTAGACAAGTGAACATTGGCATAGAGGTGAAGCCGAAGTTTGCAAAGATGGGAGATTATTAGGATGACGCTACAGTAGATAAAGTTGCTGATTTGCTTCGCGAATACTAGGACTTAATTCCTACCCAAATTTGGGACTTAAAAGGCATCATAGGCGATTTGGGATTGTTGAAAATTACTTAGAAAACGTACGTGAAGCCTGTTAAGCAAAGGCCATATCGCCTTAATCCCAAATACAAGGAAAAGGTTCGCTTGGAGTTGGACAAGATGCTTCCAACAGGTATTATTGAACTGGTGGAGGAATCTGATTGGGCGAGTCCAATGGTCATTCAAGAAAAGAAGCAAAAGGATGAAATAAGGATTTGTGTAGATCTCAGGAAGCTTAACGATGCTTGCGTTCATGATCCTTTTCCAACTCCGTTCATAGATGAAGTACTAGATAATGTTGGAGGGAAGGAGGCCTATTCATTCACTAATGGGTTCTTTGGATACCATCAAATAAAGATCATGCCAAAATACATGAGTAATACCACCTTTGCGATGGAGTGGGGATGTTTCCAGTATAAAATGATGCCTTTTGGACTTAAGAATGCGTCGGCGATCTTCTCGCGCGTATTCATCGCTTCATTCAAAGAATTCATTCACAAGTTCTTGGAGGTATATTTTGATGATTGGACAGTGTTTGGGCTATTAAAGTTCCATGTAGCCAGTTTGCACTTGATGTTGGATACATGTCAAAGGTATCAGATTGCACTAAACCTGAAGAAATGCTTGTTTTGTGTCCCTTTATGAATCTTGTTGGGTCATGTGGTATGCAGGTAAGGATTTATGGTGGACCCTGCTAAGATCATGGTAATAATTAATTTGGAGACACCAAGAAGTGTTAAATAGTTGGGCACAACACTGGGCCACACTGGGTATTATTGAAAGTTCATCAAAAGTTATGCTCAGATTACCGCGCATATGGAAAAGCTAATGAAGAAGGATGCTACATTTTGTTGGGATGTAGAATTTCAGCGCAACCTAGATGTACTAGAGGAAAAAATGGTCACCGCACCAATCATAGTCTTCCCGGAATGGAGGAAGGAATTTCATGTGCATGTGGATGCCTCGTGTATTGCGCTAGGAGCAATGTTGACACAGGTCGGTGAAGGAGAACTGGATCATCCTATAGCTTTTGCAATCAGGAAGTTGTCAAAGGCTAAAAATAATTATTCGACAACAAAGCACGAAGGCTTGGCTATGGTGTACGCATTCCAGAAGCTCAGACATTACCTGCTAGGCTTACACTTCAACATGTACACATACCATTTTGCATTAAAATATCTAGTTAATAAGCCTGTGTTGGTGGGGAAAATATGTAGATGGTTGTTGTTGTTTCAAGAATATGATTTTGAAGTAACTGTGAAGCCAGGAAGATGGAACGTGGGACGAGACCATTTTTCGTGCATTAAAACACGAGGATCCTACTAATTTGGAGAAAGGGCTGCTTGGCGTGAAGCTCTTCATGGTGCACGCAGTCGATAATCACTTTGCAAATAGTATCCATTTCTTGACCACAGGAACGGCTCAAGAAGGGTATACCAGTCAGGAAAAGAAAGAATTGGTGGTGTGTGTGGTAGATTTCTCTCTTAATTGCAGGACATTTGTATAAGATGGGATCAGATAAGATACTTCAACATTATGTGTCTTATTTTGAACGAACCAATATCCTCACTGAAGCTCATGGAGGAGCTGTGGGCAGGTATTATGAAGGAAAAGCAACAATGCAGAAGATTTTTCACATTGGGTTATGGCGGCTGACATTACATAAGGATTCTAAAGCCTATTGTAAGGCATGTGATGCATGTCAAAGAATGGGCAATCCATCGGGGAGGGATGAGCTGCCTTTGAATCTACAGGTGTCATTGTAGCCATTTGAGAAATGGACAATTGATTTTGTAGGACTGATTTAGCCTCCAGGAAAGAAGATAGGTGCGCGGTACATCATTACCGCAACCGAATATTTGGCCAGATGGGCGGAGGCACAACCTGTGAAGCACTGTACAGGGGCAACAACAATAAAATTTCTATTTGAATATGTGTTGACTAGTTTGGTTTCCCAAAGGTACTAATTAGTGATGTGGTACGCATTTTCTCAATGAAACGATCAGCACACTGACAAAAGAGTTCCAGGTTTACCATCAGAAGAGTACGTCATATCATCCGCAAGCAAATGGAACAATTAAGGATTTTAATAAGATAATGGAGAATATGCTGACGAAGGTTTGTAACGCACAGTGAAATTATTGGGATGTGTGTGTACCAATAGTGTTATGGGCTTACAGAACTACTTGTAAAAATCTTACTGGTCATACACCTTTTAAGTTGGTCTATGGCGTGGAAGTTGTCATGCCTATGGAGTATATCGTGCCTAGTCTACGCATCGCGGCTTCCACAGGAATGGCGGAATGTGGAGCCTTAGAAGAAAGGCTCGTGTAGCTAACATAGCTCAAGGAAGATAGATTTTTTGTTGGATTCCATCAGCAGGTTCAGAAGGAACGTGAAAAAGCTTGGCACGATAGGAACATAAAACTACGCACCTTCAAGGTAAATGATTTGGTTTTATTATATGACAACAAGTATGATAATTTTCCAAGAAAATTCCAGATGCACTGGTTTAGGCCATATGTTATCAAAGAGATTACAGATGGTGGAGTAGTTCAGCTCACAAAGTTGAAAGGAGACCCATTTCCAAGAAGGGTAAATGGAAATCGATTGAAACCATACACCAGGGATCTGGCCCAATGACTATATGACGGTACCACAATCTTAGCAGTACAGGCAGCTGTAAGGAGGTGCGAGACTATAAACTACACTACTCAGTATGTAGAGCTCCACGAAAGAAGGGTTGCACGAAATAGAAAGATGTCACAGTACTAGAAGAAGCGTGAAGGGAGTTGTTGATTTGAAAATATCATATGTTAAAACTAATGTAGAATTGTTTATGCCATTAATGAATAGAAAGTTCACTGAAAGTGTTGAAATCGTGAGAACTGCTTGAGGAGAAAGACTTCATGACAGTTGATAAACCATAAGTAAGATGAAAAACAAAAGTGAAAACAGCAAATACACAGCAATACCAGATAGCAAGATTGATTACAGAGTTCGTCCCTGATGGACTATGTCTCTGAATCTGCTTTCAAGATGGGAGACCACTTTATTAGGATTGAAATAGAGGAGGTCAATTACACAAAGAATTGACTAAGCTGAATGTGCACATATGCATTTCTGGTCACTTTCATAAGAAATCTCTCTAAACCAACTTTCCAAAGCCTGTCACGATTCCCAATTCCGACTCCCGATGCTCCTGTTACACTGAAAACAAAAACAACCTCTAACCTCCAAAATTTGCATACAAAATTCAAAATCATTCTCATGCACTTCAATGATAAAATTTCCTTTTAAAACCCTGCAAGTACACTCAAACCTCCTCAGGCTAAGTTCGGGATGAACGAGCTGCAATCTGGGTTTGTTTGGGTCTCGGTCTTATCATTGTTTTCCACCTAGGATAACCTACAAGGTCCTTTAATTAATGTTAACAACAAAACTGTAACAAAAACCCCATTTTCGGACTTTGGGTTATCACAAACTGTTGGGGGTCAGTAGAATGCACAAAGTTGGTGACGGTTAGCATGTGACTAGTGGGGTCTAACCGTTGTCAGACACCTGGCTGTTATCCCTTAACGGCGCGGTAACAAACCCTTATCACATGGTGCATTTCTGCTGACAGTTCAACAGTCTACGGTTACAATTGTCTGTTCACATGGTTACCACCGCCTGGTTACAGTTGCTGACAGTCTATGGTTACATTGGTTTGTTCACATGGTTACCACCGCTCAGTTACAATCAATTACCTTGGCTTTGTTCACATGGCTACTACCCCCGCAATCTTCGGTTGTGGTTACACTGTGGGTGGTTTATTACAATTTTTTGTAATGTTTAAACACATATATCTATGCCGAGGTTTGATAACTTAGGAGTAGGGTTTTTGTAATGTATTGAAATGTAGGTTTAATACATAGGTTTAGGACTAAGGTTAGGGTTTAGGTTTGTAGACTTAGGTCCTTTTTTTTATTACAATATTTGAATACAAGTTCTCCATAACTTGAAACATCATATTACCCAAACCCTTTACACAAATGTCACTATGTGACATCAAAACCAATGACCACATCATTGATGACGACATAACGATGATGACGATGAACAAAACATGCGTATTGATCTGACGAGATCCTCCTGGATCAATCCTCTCCACTTGAAAGCTTTTGGACCACAAAAGTCTGATTTAAGCAGATATTAGGTGAGGGTACAGTTCCCTCACTTTTCCGACTTCCATCCACCTTGCCTTGCTTGGATTCATGCCCTTGAGTCCTATGAAAATATATTCAACAGCTCCACGCCTCAAAGATTGAATCTTCCTATCCAAGATGATATCTTCCTGCAACTCATTCATATACTCAGGTGCCAAATCATCAATAGTCAGAATCTTTGTATCTTCCTCGAGATCCATGATCATCGGAGGTTCATACAATTTCAGATTTTCCACATTTCCAACTGAGTAAATTTGCATGTAAGGTGGTAAATTTAATTGGAAATCATTATTTCCAATCTTTTCCATAACCTTCAAAGGGCCATACCTAATAGGTTTTAGTTTCTTACCTTCTCCTTTCAACATGTCTTTACTCATATACAACCATACCTGATCACCGACCTAAAAATGATGATCGACTCGATGCTTGTCATGGCGCATTTTATACTTGGCCTGACTCTTCTATAATTGATCCTGCACTGCTGCATGTATCTGTTGTATCCATAATATGAACTTAACTACTTTGTTTGCATCATCATGTTCACCCACTTTATCCTCTTCACCAAACATGAAATCCATTGGTGACTTCAGTAGATACCTGAAATATGTTTCAAATGGTGATCGATTAGTTGATGAATGTAAGGCTCAGTTGTAAGCATGTTGCACATAAGATAAAGATTCATCCCAAAATTTTGGATTTTTACTGCAATACCTTCGGAGAATATGTATGACTGTCTTGTTCACCACTTCAGTTTGTCCATCAGTTTGTGGATGAAAATTTGTGCTCTTATTCACCTTTGTGTCCATGATTTCCCATAAAGTGGACCAAAATTCTCCTACAAAATGAGTGTCTCGATAAAAAATAATAGAAGTAGGTAACCCAAAATGAACCCATACCTAATCGAAGAACATATTTGTAGTTTGTTCAACTGTCACTTGCTTTTTGCATGGAACAAGAATACACATCTTGTTGAATCTGTCAACCACAACATACAAGTAATCATGCCCTATCCTAGACATAGGAATTCATCCAACAAAATCCATGGAAATACTATCCCATTTTCACAAAGGAACTGGAAGTGGCATGTATAAACCAATCTTTCGATTGCCTAGTTTGTTGGTCGAACACATCACACATCCTTTAATGTATTTAGCAATAGTTTCATACATACGAGGCCAGTAACAATACCTTTGAAATTGTGCCATTGTTTTGCTTACTCCAAAATGTCCTGAAATGCGAGAAGAATATGCTTCCCAGACAACATGCGCTCTTTCTGTTTGTGGTATGCATAACTTACCCAAATGATATAACAACCTATCATGAACATGATAATCGATTTCTTCCACCTGAGCACCATGAGTTAGTGATTCATAAATATCTTTGAAATCAACATTCGTACTATATTGTTCTATATAACTTTCATGTTTTAAAGAACTACTATGTAGTACTACGAAAGCATTCAAAGATGGTCTAGATAACATATCAGCTACTTTGTTTGTGACACCTTTCTTGTTCTTAATTACTAAGTGAAATTGTTGAAGAAATCCCATCCATTTGTAATGACGAGATTGTTGCAACTTAGTTTGAGACTGTAAGTACTGAAACGGATGATGATATTTTTGAATCACTATTTCCTTACCCATTAAATAATGTTTCCACTTCTTAACACTTTCAACCAAAGCAAATAGTTCTTTATCATATGTCGAAAAATTCATTATTGCCTTAGAAAAAGTTTCTGAATGAAAACAAATTGGTTTCCCTTTTTGAAGTAAGACTGCACCCATTGCATTACCACTAGCATCTATTTCAATTTCAAATGGTTGTTGAATACCTGGTAAAGCTAAGATTGGTGATGTGACTATTTTCTACTTAAGCGTATCAAAACCTTTTTGTTGTTTACCTCCCCACTGAAAGGGAGCTTTAGAACCTATTAAAGCATGTAACGGTGAAGCAATCAAAGAAAACTGAGCAATAAATCTTTTCCAATACTGAATTGCACCTAAAAAATTCTAACTTCAATCACATTTTGTGGTCTTGGCCACTTAACAATCACATCGATTTTAGCTGGATCTATTTTTAAACTTCCACCTCCAACTATGTAACCAAGATAATTTAGTGAAGTTTTCCCAAACTCACATTTGGAAAGTTTAAGGTACAACTTTTCTCTGTGCAATACTTAGAAAACCTACTTAACATGCTTAACACGTTCTTCTATAATGGAACTGAAAATCAAAATGTCATCTAAGTAGATTATGACAAATTTATCAATGTATGGGTGAAAAACATCATTCATAACCTGCATGAAAGTTGTTGGTGCATTACACAAACCAAAAGGCATCACCAACCATTCAAATAGTCCTTGTCTAGTTTTGAATTCAGTCTTCCAGATGTCATTTTCTGCTATGCATATTTGATGATACCCACTTCTTAAATCTAACTTAGTGAAATAGACAGCATTTTTCAGTTGATCAAGTACGTCACCTAGCCTGGGAAGAGGATACCTATTTTTTATTGTTATCTTGTTTAAGGCCCTGAAGTCGACACACATTCTCCATGTCCTGTCTTTCTTAGGAACCAAAATTATGGGTGAGCCACATGCAGATGAACTAGGTGGAATAAAACCTTTTTCAACCAATTCTTGTATTTGTTTCTTTATTTCGTCATTCTATATAACTGATAGGCGATACATTCCAATATTAGGAAGAGGGGCATCTGACATTAATTATATTTCATGCTGTATTTCTCTTTTAGGAGGAAGATTTTTTGGTTCCTTAAATAGATTTTGAAAATAATCTACCACTTTAACCAATCTATCTTTGAACTGAGATTCACAACCTAGAAAAACATCTTGCCGATCCTTATGTTGTTCTTTCACAACCATAAGTACATATTTATTACTTGAACTTATTAATCTCTCCATCTGATTAACTGAAACTAAATCCAAGTGTGTTTTAAGTTGCCCTAACAATAAAATCAATCCCATCTTTCTTAAGATGATATTTATGCTCTTTCCTATAAAACATTGCATCACGATCATAGAGATAAGGACTTCCTAGCACTACTCCACATATATCTGTTGGAATCACATATAAATCCACTTCATCAATGTAATTATTTTTTATGGAAAATTTTAATCGACACTGCTTTGTGACATTAATCTCAGTCTCTTTATTCAGCCAACCTAGAGGGTATGGTCTTGGATTATTATTCAGATATTAAATTTGTCTGTGATCCACTGTCAAATAATGTATCTATCTTTGTGTTCTTATAATTTATCCTTATGTGAAATAGTTCAACCCTTTTATCCTCATTTAGATGATTTCGATTTGAAGAAGGTATAGAAGTGTTGGAACTTGAACCAGTATCAGAAGTTTTTCCTGTTGAAACCATTGCGGTTATTTTACCTTCATCACCTGAGTCAGAGCCAAAATCTTGTTGGATTATTTTATTAGCCTTATTTTCACCTTTCGTCTTCTAAAACTTCTTTGGTTTGAGTTTTGGGTGAAGTTTCCAACATTTGGACTCATCATGTCTGATCCTCTGGCAATGAGTACAAGTAGGCCTTTCACCTTCCTTCATTGATCTCTTTCCCTTCAGATTTCCCTTCTTCTTACTATCTTTGGAATCCTTTATTTCCAATTGCCTAGATGGTTTCTATGAAAAAGTGAATGGTTTGTCACCTGATTCAACATGTATGGCTTGAACACACACTTCATCAAAATCATCAGGATTAAACATCAATAATGTATGACGTAAATATGAATGTAAATTGCCGATGTATTTTAATAAAGTTTCACATGTATCCAATGAAATACCAAGTGCCAATGCTTTCTTTCTAAATTCCTGAATGAACTCCTAAACACTCTGCCCTTTACTCGGCCTCAAATGCTGCCAATCAATAACAACTTGCTGCATGTATCCCAAAGGATATAATTGTTTCATAAGAGCTTTTAAAAACTTAGACCATGAAGAGATGATTTTTCCTTTTCGCTTCACATCTATTTGAGTTTTACTTTCCCACCAGATTAAAGTTGTTCCCCACATTCTAAGTGTAGCTAACTGAATTTTTGTTTTATCGTCAGAAATGTTCTGAATATGACAATACACTTCTAACTGCTTAATCCAGTTATCTAGCTTTTCAAGATTCATTTCGCCATCATAAATAGGTAGCTCAAATTTTACATCAAGTTTTAAAAGAGATGTTTTCTTACGTTTCTTTTTTGTTTCAGATTCTGCAATGGAAGAAGAAAAAGAAGAAGATGATGATGATGGAGATGATGGAGGTGAAGATGGTTTATCAGCCTTGCCTTTACTTTTTTCCTTCTTCGATGTTTTTGAAGAAGAAGTTGCATCTCTCGCCTTCTTGTCTTCGTAGAGTTCTCCCAACATCTGCGACATAGTCAAAAATGCTTGCTGAAACTGTTCATCACTCATCTTAGATTCTGGATTTTCATCTGCATCAGATCATATCATGGTCGACTTATGAACAACTCGTCGCTTTCCAATCTCTGGATCAATCTGCTCAAGGATTCCTTCTCCACATTACGACTTTGACCTGGTTAACATTCAATGAAAAATTCTACAAACGCAACGTACTATGATACCAAATTATATGATCTGAAAAGATCATATGTTAAAACTTATGTAGAATTGATTATGCCATTAATGAATAGAAAGTTAACTGTAAGTGCTTAAATCGTGAGAGTTGCTTAAGGAGAAAGAATTCACGACAACTGATAAACCATAAGTAAGATGCAAAACAGAAGTGAAAACAGCAAATACACAATGATACCAGACAACAAGATTGATTACGGAGTTCATCCTTAATGGACTACGTCTCCGAGTTCGCTTTCAAGATGGGTGATTGCTTTATTAGGATTGAAATCGAGGAGGTCGATTACACAGAGAATTGACCAAACTGAATGTGCACGTAGGCACTTCTAATCACTGTCATAAGAAAACTCTCTTAACCATCTTTCCAATGGCTATCATGCTTCCCACTTCCGACTCCCGATGCTCCTATTACACTGAAAACAAAAAAAACCTCTAACCTCCAGAATCTACATACAAAACTTCAAAATCTCTCTCATGCACTTCAATGAGAAAAATGCCTTTTAAAACCTTGTAATTACACTCAAACCTCCTCAAGCTAAGTTTAGTATGAACGATCTACAATCTGGGGTTGTTTGGGTCTCGGTCTTGTCAATGTCTGCCACCTAGGATAACCTACAAGGTCCTTTAATTAATGTTAACAACAATACTATAACTAAAAACCCATTTTCAGACTTTGGGTTAACACAAACTATTGGCGGTCACTAGAATGCACGGAGTTGGAAATGGTTAGCATATGCCCACTGGGGTCTAACCATTGTCGTACGCCTAGCGGCTATCCCGTAACGGCGCAGTAAAAAACCGTGATCACATGTCGCATTTCCGCTTACAGTTTCGTTCCAATGCGGTTTCATTGCTGACGGTCTACAGCTACAATTGTCTGTTCACATGGTTACCACCGCCCAGTTATAGTTGTTGATGGTCTATGGTTACAGTTGTCTATTCACATGGTTAACACCACTCAGTTACAATCGGTTACCATAGCTCTGTTCACATGCCTACTACCCCCATGGTCTTCTCCCATGCAGTTTCGTTGCGGTTAGACTGTGGGTGGTTTATTACAATGTTTTGTAATGTTTAAACACATATATGTATGTCGAGGGTTGATAACTTAGGAGTAGGGCTTTTGTAATGTATTGAAATGTAGGTTTAATGCATAGGTTTAGGAACTACCTGAGCGCGCTACCTTTGTAGCGAGTTCCTTGAGAACTGTTGAGAGGCGCAGGACGAGAGTAAAACATTCCACTATTCGTGGTTTTTTCTCTCCATTGTGCTCTTCAGTTTACTCCAATGGAGAAAGATTTGTCGAAGGCTAAACAGTTTGCAGCCCTCTAAACAACAAAGAACGTCACACGAGTTACAAAGACCAAATTCATTTGGGTGCTGATGGAGGAGAGCATTCGCATGGCCATCAACCAGAAGCCACTATTGTCACTAACCATGTTTGAGCAGCTTTCAAAGTACATGGAGTTCAAAACTAACTTTCACCATGTATACATCTGGGCGCAGAAGGATCCATAGCAAAAATGGTTTGACCTACATTACCTTGCTACAAAAGACGCTATTCATGAGGTCATCAAGCGCTAGCCGGCAGATTGGCATACTCCATCTAATATAGATGCAGGTACCAGCAAATCCGCAGAAAAGAAGAAGAAGAAGGAAGCATCAAAGTAGAAGGTCTAGCAGTTGGTTGAGAATCGGAGAAAAGAGACCGAGGAGAAGGCCCAGGTGCAAGCAGAGAGCGCCGCAAAGCAGCAAGATGAACAAGAAGAGCCTAGCTCCAAGAGTAGTGGTAAATCTCCTTCTCCCCAAACAGAGGAGGAGGAGCAGTCAGAGCAGGGTGACGGTGGTCAGTGGAGCAGAGCATTCCCTTCCGGATAAAATGATACAGGGAACAAGGAAAGGAAGGACCGTGGAAGAAATTAAATGTGACAGAGCCATCGTTGGACCAAATCACTCAGACAGATGGTGACCTTGATGAGATTGGAGATAAGATGCATGATAACATGGCAGGACTGTTCCAGCAGTTCGAACCACAGCACCAACAAGTGTTGAGTACTATTCAGAAGGATCTACACAAGCTATAGATTCAGACAAGTAGGATCCAGGTAGGCATAGCGCAGATCAGCATTGCCTCAACAAGTTTGGCACTAGGGACCACTCAGGCAGCAAAGGTGGTTTGATCACTAGATCTCCCGGTCATTGCACTGCCAGATGGAGCCTTGAGTGAGGAGGTGGTCAATGACAGGGTCATCGTAATTCCTTTGAAGAATATCAGCCTCAACGTAGTCGCGCTCCCAACGAATACCTTCACACGTTGTAGGTAGGTCTAATAGCAGAGTTCAGAGCTTCAGAGCAGTGCGCGCTCAGCCTCATCAGTGAGTATTGGGTGAAAAACGAACAGATGTTCATTGAGAAGACAGAGGCGCTGAAGACCAAGGACACAATCCAAATGTAGAGTGCTCAGCTCGTGGATGTAGTGGCAGAAGAATGTAGAACGGTGCTAGAATTACATATCCTGGAGGATGCACCGTTGAAGGCAAAGATCAGAAAACTTGCTACGGTTAAGGCCGAGGTGGCTAGAGTCTAGTTTAAGCTGAACCTGAAGATAACAAAACTAGAGCTCAAGTTGCAGCCTTCGACCATGCTAAAGGTAATGGAAGAGCACGAAGCCGCTGTGAAAGATGGAGTCACGACAGTGGATGTCGCAGTGGTGGACTGTACTGCGTTGTTTGAGCAGGCTATGGAGGCAGTCACGGTGTTGCAGGAAGATCCCATCCTGCAGGTCTTGAACTCAGAAGTCCACGAGCTCCAACAGCAGTATGATGAAGTGAGGGTGACGGTGCACAGCATTTATACAACACAACACCTCGCCAAGCTACAGGAGGTGAAGCAGCTGCTTACACAGGTGGAAGCAGCGCAGAGGAAAGATGTCGTTCTCAAGGCCAGATTGGGGCCCTAGTTAGATGAAGCCTACATTGTCTCCGCCAATATTCAAGATAAATTGGCGAACTTGCATAGTACGCAGCAGGAAATCCAGCAGGACAGTGCAAGACCATCCATAGAGCAGCTGGTGGAATACATCAAGCAGGCACCCACGCAAAGCGCGGATGAAGTAGTGGTTGCACAAGTGGAGCTGGTGGATCTTCATAGCAAGATCTCTATGCCAACTGAGTGACTCGAGGGTGAGTCACAATCTTTATGTTGGGGGCTTGTTGGGATGGGATCCCTTAGGGTCAATTTTGGGGCAAAAGCCCAAGTTTTGTTGTATAAATAGGTAAAGTCTTTGTAAATTTTGGTCGCAGAGCACGTAGTTAGCTAAAGAATCATAAAGGGTTTTACCCTTCTTTATGTAAGTTGAGTTGGCTTTTTGAGGATCTACCCATGGTCCGCAGACCATGGGATTGTATAAATAGGTGTGTCTTAGGATGTCTAAGGCAATTAATGAAGTTTATCTATGGGAGAAGTCTAGAGAGTTAGCGAAGAAGAGTAGGAAGAAAGGATATATAGCTGTATGTGAAGAGGCCTAGAGTAGAGTCCGCAGCTAAGTGCGCGGACCCCTGCAGCTAAGTGCACAGGGAAGTCTTGAGTCTATAAGTTGAACTGATAATCAATAAAGAAGATTATTGCAGAAATTCATGTATTTCACCTATTTACTTCTGTTATGAACGAATGTGCTTTATGTTGTGATAAATTATGGGTTTATGAAAGAATGATGTATTGATGCATGAATTTACTTTATCTATATTGTTATATGATTGCAATTAATGTTAACAGTGTATGCGGAGATTATCTTGTTGTATGTTGAGGTTATTGAACACCTAAGATGATCTGAGTAATTATTGGGTTAAGAGTAATCTGTGATGCACGTAAGTAGTTGACTTACCTATTCAGGGTCTGCGAAAGCCAATCGTAGACCTTCGCGGAGGTCTAGAGGTTGATTAAAGGAAGTTATATTGATAAGCCACAAGGGCTTATCGATCTACACGAAGGTAGATTTAGGGCACAAAACGACATCACGCTAATCCCTGGGTGCAGAAACATGGTTCTAGCATCCCCCTATACTGCTTCAGGTGAGACTTCAGTACACGCTCCGCGGATTGATGCCAAAAGGGTTGGTAGTGTAGGGATTTGTTTGGCACTACTAACTCTGAACCTAGGTCAAGACCCACTAAGCCAAAATGTGTACCTTGCATAAATTTTGCTTAAAATGTTTGGCATTGTCCTTAATTGGAATGACATGTTGGATGGTATAGGTGTCATATATTTTCATTTCTTCATATGCCCATGTGAAAATGTCATTGTAACTTGTGAAAAGTTGGACATAAGTGTGCCTTTCAACCTATTTCTAGGTTGGGGATTCCTTTTCAACTTGATCCTTTTCTTTTTAGTTTATGTAGGATTGCCACCTATTCTTGAAATAACTTCTAATAAATTGAAGGCATTCTTCTATTTTTCCTCATTTTCCCAAATCTTTGACTAGTAATCCCACTTATACTTGCATGAATTGCAATGATTTTTCACTTTTAATCTTGGATCATGCATGTACAACATCATATCCCAAAAACAGAAAAGCATTAATACATTAGAACCCTCTTTGGTTTTCTTGATATCATTTAACTAATATGTCCCCAGGTGTAAAGGGATATGTGGCAAAGGAGCCTTCTTTTCTTGTGAGAGTGCTCCACCTACCCTTGTGTAAACCTGATATGCTATTTGTTGAATTACTAATATGTTAGTTGCAAACATAGTTAATAGATGGGGGGGTTTGGTTGCCCCAAAAATTCTCAGGTAAGTTCCATCTTAGTCCACAAACCAATCTCCACCAGAGGACACTATCGTCATGTCCCTCTAGAACATAAATGGTGTTATCACTTCAAAAAAGCCCTAGTTGTAGAGGGAAAAACTAAGGTAACCTCAAACGACTTTCATGTTGAAAGTTGGCCCTTCAACCTGGAGAGGGATCTCTCCCTAACCTAAACTACTTAAGGTCACAGTGGTAGAAAGTATGTAATATGCTCTATGGACTTATTAATTGCAAAAAACTATGGTTCTACAGTAAATTTCACCATTGGGCATGGAGCCTGACCCAATCAATTCTATATAAACCACAGGTTCAATGAGCAAATATTAGCAAAAGCAAGATAGTAACAACTCGTTTGACAAGTTTAGAAATCAGAGAATAACAAAAAGTAACTAGTGTAATCTTTAGGTGAAAAACAAGTAATAAATACTTGAATAAATGAATTTGGAGCAAACAAGTATGAATTCCAACTCAACAACCCCGTATTCAAATATTGAAGAACATATAAAACTTAGAAAACAGATGAGTCATGAACACATGAATTTTTGCAAATTGCACACACACGCACAATACACAAGAAGGTTTTATTTCAAAATTTTCCAACCCTTGGTCACTTTTCATTATCAAATTTATAGAATATTTCAGAACCATAACCAAGTTTTCAGCAAAAAAATTAATTAAATATTCAAAAATAGAAAAGTATATCTTTAAGTAAAATTACATATTATACATTGTTTAATCATAAAACAAAAATACAAATATTTTGTATCTAAAGATCATGTTGTTGCCGGAGATCTGGCCAAAATTAAGGATCAAATTGATGACTAATATCCTACCATGAATTTCCAAAAATGCTTGCTTTATCATTATGCTTGATGTGTCAATTTCTCCCTTAACATATGGTCTTGATCCACAAAAAGGACATCTGGAAATTAGATCCTTTCATCTGGGTTGTATTCGTTCCACAATGCTTCTTGTTACCTTCAAAATAGTCTTTTCCTCCAGCACTGACAGATTTACTGGCACCTTTTCAAATCGAGAGAAAAACTGGGATCGTTGATGGACTAGTTGTCAACACTTCATAAAAACTTGATTTTTAGCTTTATCAAGCGAAGAGGAAGGAGGAGAGGGAGAATCATATGAGGTAGAAGGTTGGGAGACAACTCTAGTATCATCTAGTTGCTGATTCGACTGTTCAGGAATTACGGGATTCTAAATGACATAGGTAGAGAAGAGCCAGACAAGCAAACCAATTGTCAATCCTGGAAGTGACAAAGTGGCCATATGGGGTGTACCAACATCTCCCTAAGAGGAGAAGGGACTAGGATTTCCTCCAAGGGGAAATCCTTGGTTGGTAGACTCCATTTTCTCAACCTAAAGACCAACGAGGGAATTTGTGATCTTATTCCGATTAAAATAAATTTTAGACGCTTTGACACAACTT
>APFE030930232.1:8624-21758 GCA_000404065.3 Pinus taeda
GTAATATTTAATAATGTTTGATTAACATTTTTAATTTAATATTATTACATGATCATATTAGGAAGTGTATTGCTATTTTATTTGTGGCTTAAGGTTTAACTATGGGTTGAATGTGGATTAGTTATTTGGAAAAAAATTAAAATGCAATTTTCAATGTTTACATTATAATTTAGTTTTTGAAATTATTTTTATTTTTATTTTCTTTGATTTTATTGGTTGAAATAGCTTTGGTTTTATTTGTAATCATTGTAATCTTTACAATGCAATCCTAACAAAGTTATAGAGTCTGTAAATTACACTTTGAAAATTATAAATTAAAAATTAACATTACTAGTCCAATATAAACATTGAGATTCCCAATAAACTTTTTGTCAAGAATTAAATTGTGAATTCATGACACATATCCAAAGATGGTTTCAAGATAAAGTGGAATGGTTTTAATCACCCTCCAAACTAGGCAAAATAAATTTGATATGCATAATAGGTGTTATCATCTTTATGAAAGAAAATGTGAAATTAAAAATTGCACTTTAATCAATTGAAATTTACTATAACTATCCATCATGATCATGTTTATCTAACTTTCTTATCTCCCCATGTTTCCAATTTTATTGTGGACTCTATTCACAAACATTAATTATGTGCACTGAGACCATTATTATTATGAGTCTTCTTAATTTTCTTAATCATTTGATATTATTATGAGTCTTCTTAATTTTCTTAATCATTTGATTTTCCTTTCGGGAATTTACTATAGTGAAACTTGTGATTATTATTATAGGTAAGCATTAAACTTAGACTTAAAGGAGAGAATGTTGATTTTGGAGTAAGAAAAAAAAGAAAGAAGAGAATCATTTTTTAAAAAATCATAAATTAATAGCTTTAATTAAAAAAATTATATATAAGTATTAATACTAAGGCATTATAAATATTAAATTTATGCATTTAAGGTATATAAATATTAATGTCAAGATATTATAGGTATTTCATTGATATATTTGAAGTACTAGAAATATAATTATCATAATATTACAAGTATTAATAATGAATATTATAATGAAAATATTATACATAATGTGTTACAATTTTTTTAATAATATAATACTAATTATAATTTTTTATTAATTTATATATTTTTTTCCTGTGGAAAAAAGTCATAATTTTATTCATAAGATAAAATTACATTTTGTAGATGGATAAGCATATGCAATGATATTGATCTGGTTTGCACATAAACCAAAAGAATAAAAAAATGAAGTGAAGACTATACTTTTCTCCCTTTATTTTTCTCCACCTTTCGCCATCCCCCAGAGTTGGGGGTGATGGTTACGATGGAGAGCTGATTTTCTGTTATAGTTGTGGGAGATTCCTTGTTCGACTTAGATCCTTCAGATCCATGAGTTCTCTTGTTGTCGGATATTTCCTTTATTGTTATTTGGAGGTCTTGTTTTTGTAGAGGGTTGCTGAGATCTTCCTCCTCCTTTTGCGTGTTGGGTTGGATTTCTTGCTCATCCTTTTCTATTTTGAAGTTTGTGGTGTTTGGTACGTCTTCTTCTTCATCTAATGGCATTGTGTTTTTCCATCCTTTAGGCTTCCTCTATTGTTCCTTGTTCTGATTGGGGGTGTTTCTTGCCTATGGACAAGCGCTGAGAAGGTGGCCTATTTGTAAACATCCTCGACATCGGAATGCTGAGATCAACTTCGACACATATTTTGGCGAAGGTAAAAATTCCTTTTGTCAGTTTGTTGTCGTCAATCTTTAGAAATTTCCCCAAGGTGTTCACTATGGCTATTAAAACCTTGTGATGCTAGAACTGTAATGGGAGGTTATGCAACTTAACCCAGACTGGTATCTTTGGTACCACCATTGTATTGGAGTCAAAATCTGGAAACCATGGAGTGATGTAGAGCCCTGCGTTGCCCCAAAACCATGGCCCCTTATTAAGGATGTGTTCCTTTTCCTATTATGTGTTGAATCTTACTATAAAAAACCCCTCAAGGCATAAGTAGATTTCATAATTTGGTGTCGAGGTGGTATGGATCGAGTGGTGCAAATCACCTAATTTGGGCCAATAACCATTGAATCTACAGATAACAAAGTGAGAAAATACATCTGAGTATAAATCATTTACCTCATGCATTTCAATGGTGAGCTCAAGATTCTCAAGTTTTTGTTCGACTATGTAGGGTCCATGAAGAACAGGGGTTGCTGCTAGTTTGACTTGCGCTTTCCCTTTACCCTACACCACATCCTTGAAGGAGCCTGTGTTCTTGGAGCTTGTATTCTTTGAGCTGGTTCCAGTGCATCCACCTCGCAGATGGAGGTTGAGGATGATGGTAAAGTCTATGGTTATGTTGTATTCCTGGAGGGTCTAGCTGTCTTGTAAATTGCGCCCCTTGTAGATTAGATTTTGCCCCTATTCTGGGATGCCAAGAAGGTTTTGAATTTTATTCTGTAGTTCCTAGATATTGCTGCCCCTCCATAACCTCAAGCAGTAACTCCTACCTTCTGGTGCTTTTATGAGGAGTTGTGTGAAGTCCGCCTCTCCGGGTTTTGAGCCTAACTAAGGTTGCCCCCGATCTATTACCTGGATCATTTCATTTCCAAACCCCAGGTCATCGCCTTTCAGACGTCGTTCCTCTGCGATTTTGGCCCAAGTATCAGGGTGTAGAGGTATCCTGATTTGCCCCTAGACCTAAGTTTTGTGCAGGCTTGTTATTCGTCTAAGGACCTGATCCGGTGGTTCAATAGCAGGATTTGGGCAGCTGACTATATTCCGTGGTCAGGATGCTCAATCTAGATCTGTGGTTTGGCTCTGCAGAAACACCCTTGCCAAGTTCGTGTGTACAGGGATGATATGAAAACACAAATACGCCCTTACCACAAAAGTGATGTCTTGAAATCTGCTTGAGCTGGTCCTGTCATCACTCAGGTGTCCCTTCTGCATCCCGGCTACCTCAGATATCTGAAGACCTAGATCTGGGTTGTATTCCTCGGTTAGCTCCTCGAACGCTACCATCCGGTGCTTATTGGTATACTCATGGAAGACCAAAGAAGTTTGACGGAGATCGATGATGAGGCAGACTACTTGGTAGATCTCACCTTTCCAAACTCCAAACCAAGCGTATTTTCCCTTTGTTGAGAGATCCATGCATTGGGCATTTTATGTGCAAACAGTGAGATGGCGGCAAGGTTTTCCTTGTTTCCCCGGTTCCTTGGTTGGATCGCGTAGGAGGATCAGCGTGCTAGTGGGTTTTGGTGTAAAAGCCTTCTCTGATTTCTCAATGGTCTTCTTCGGGAGGAGAAACTGGTGAATGTTTGGTAGAACTCCACCATTAACGATGGTCACTTTGCCCAAAAGTTTCCCCAGATTGTCATCATTTCTCACCGCCACTTGAATGTGGTGAGGGATGATGTTGGTTTTCTTGTTGTCACGGGCAATGTTTCCAGCCAAATCCAATGCTTCAGTGGCCAGATATTCAAGGATAGCAGCAACATGGACGGTTGTGCCGCCTCCAACCTGCTTGTCATAGCACCCCTTCTTGAGGTGCCTGGCGATTCTCCCCACGGGAATCTGTAGTCTGACCTTCACAGTTCTACTCACAGGCTTCTTCTTGGAGCCTGTTCCTGTCCTCCCTCCCTTTCCATTGCCCTTTCCTGAACTCTCCATTTTTCCCCCTCAATTTTTATGTTTTGTTTAAACATGAACCCTTCATGATCATTTTTTCTTCAAATTAATAATATATATATATATATATATATATATATATATATATATATATAATATATATATATAATATATATAACAATGGTATTAATACAAAATTATTATTATTATAATATCAATGTTAAATATAATTAATGAATAATTTAATATATTAATATTATAATCATTAATAAATATTATAACTAAGTCAAATATAACATTAAAGATAATATGAATAATAAGTGTTATAATATATATATAATATAATATATATATATATATATATATATATATATAATATATATATATATCTATTGGGTGACGTGCATGTTTGGATTGAGAACATCTATGGTTCCTACCTATAATTAATTATATCAATAATAAATGTATTAATATACAATTTAAAAAAAAATACTTTAAAATAGATTATATTATAAAAAATTATTATTATTATTATTATTTTTCCAAAAATCTAAGGGAATTAGTAATTTCACAATTCTTGATATCTTGATATGCAACTATCATGGATCCTACTTTTTTAGGCTTATCATAATGGGCTAATATATGGACTATGGGTAGTAAACCAACTATTTCATGCCTTTCAAGGTACAATAATTAAACTGAGTGACAGGGATGCTAGCTATGCGACACTATTATAATATTGGGCCGAAGAAACTTAATGCTAAAGTTAATTGACACAATCTCTTTAGATAATTGGATAATAATAAGTGGTATGTTATTTTTTAACAAAAAGGTTATGAGTGATTATGTTGTTAGAATATAATAACTGTATAAGTTAGCAATCAAATATTTTTGGGATGTTGGAAACAAAGAAAATAGATTAAAGGTTATTAACATTATAAAGATATAAGGGGGAATTTTAGATTATAATGAGTGGGTGTTTTTTAGATTATGAAGTGTGTGGGGGAAGAAGGGGTAAAAAGAGGGGATTAAGATGAGGAGTTTGAATTGAAATGAATAAAGGAGAAATAATGAATGTTATGTTTCTAGAAGACTTAATTTGAAGTCGTTTTCACGATTGAAATTGTTGGGGTATTTTTCAATTTCAAGAGCTTCCCTGTTGATGCGCTTGGGTAGAAGTGGGACGAAAAGATTTTGAAATCATAAAAGTTGATAAGGTGTTTGGTATTGTGGGAGTACTCAAGAATGACATATTTGGAAGTTCTATTGTGTTGGATTTTAGCTATATGTTCTTTTAGACAAGATTTAAAGGATCTTCTAAGATTCCCAATGTAGGTTTTTCTGTGGGAGCATAGAATTCAATAAACCCCAGTTGCTTGGCCCCGGGGTTTATCAATTTCTGTGATCCTACGAAAAAACCTGCATTCACTAACTAGGAAGATCCTTTAAATCTCATCTAAAAGAACATATAGCTAACATCCAACACAATAGAATTTCCAAATATGCCCTTGTTGAGTACTCCCACAATAACAAACATCATATCAACTTCATTGATTTCAAAATATTTTCATCCCACTTCTACCCCAAGCGCATCATTAGGGAAGCCCTCAAAATAAAAAAAAAAACACCCCAATAAATTTTGTGCTCCTACGGAAAAACCTACGTTGGCCAGCCAAGAAGATCCTTTAAAGCTCGTCTAAAAGAACATATATCACTGAAACCCAACAAAATAAAATTTCAAAATATTCCATTTTTTATTACTCCCACAATAACAAACACCTTATCAACTTTGATGATTTCAAAAATGTTGTTGTCCTCGTCCTCCCCCTTCTAGCCCCTATGCATCATCAAGGAATCTCTTGAAATACAAAAACACCCCAACAATTTCTGTAGAATTTCCTGTAGATTCACAAGTTCCTGCAATGTATTAAAGTAAAAGACAAGAATCTAGTTATACCTTCAACTAGCGGAACATAATAGATCGATGAAAACAATAAGAAAAAGAGAAAGATAAGTCAATGGCACATAACACAAGATGTATCTCGGGAAATCCATTGCTCAAAACCCCACTATTTGTATTTCATATATTAGAAATATGAGTGAAGATACAAAGCTTGTTCTCACTAGAACAATTCTGCACTAGTATGCTCAACTCTCTCAGCTCACAAGCTATCTCAAGAAAAATCCTTAGCCTATTTAGCAACTCTCCAAGCCCCTAATATCTTGCGTAATTCCTAGGATTTGTAGCCCGTATGTAAAGGTAATTCATAGGTCCTTCTCTGATTGCATGCATGATATTTACAACTTAGGAAATCACACAACTCATAGTACATTGTCCCTGCACTCTAGTATCAACTGGGTCTTCTCAGAATCGACATGCATGAGTTTCTGATGAGGGAATCTTCAGTTAACTAGAGTGATTTGGAACTAATTTAACTGAATATAACTCAGTAAACTGGGTGATCTAATTACAACTCACAGTTAAACTCATCCTGGACCCCTAAAACTTAGGGAGAACATATACATGACTTCAGAAATACTTTCGACTCAGAATTCCTAAGCTAATTAAGTTAATTAAACTTAATTAACTAATTACAAGTTGATATGAGAATAGAATTCGATTTCGATTCACTTATGACTACCTCTCATGGAAATGGTCATACGTGAATGACTTACTTAACGCAGTTGAATCCCAAAAATGATATCTAATAAATGATCAACATTTTACCTTCCACAACTATGTGGTACAAGTTCGCATCTGCTTCACTCTTCATGAAGCCTAACCTATTGAAGTAGCTATTTATACTGGTGTACCAAGCATGGGGTGCTTTCTTCAGCCCATACAACGCTCTCTTGAGTCGTCACACATGTGACTTACGTTCAAAGGTCTTAAAACCTTTAGTATGCTCTGTGTACATCTCTTCCTCAATCATGCCATTAAGGAATGATGTCTTTACATCCATATGATGTATCTTCCAACCCTTATGTGTTGATAGTGCCAATATATATCTGATCGATGAGTTCCTTGCAACATGAGTAAGGGTCTCATCATAGTCAATCCCCTCTACTTGTGAAAAGCCACGGGCCACAAATCTAGCCTTATGCTTCTCCACACTACCATATATAGTTTGTTTTACCTTGTAAAGCCAACGGGAGCTCACCATTGACTTGTCCTCCAGTCTCGGGACCACATCCCAAACACTGTTATGAGCTATGAAATCATACTCCTCCACCATGGCATCAACCCAAACCAGCTGCTGCACTGCTTCCTTAAAGGAATATGACTCCGTCACAACACATTTTCCCATAAGAGCCATGTATCTAGTGTACCTCTCAAGTGACCTCCTCTTCTTGCGTTGAGAAGTGGGTGCTCCCACATTCTCTCGTGCATCATCCAACAATCTATCAGCCTCTCTGGTGCTCTTTCTTCCCGCTCTAGAAGACTCTGCCTGAGTGGATGTCTCCACTCCCAAATCCTCTGCATGTTGCTGCTCGACATCAATCTGAGGCTCCTTAATCTTACGAACTAAAAGCTCCTCATCTGCATGTAGCTCAAGCTCCTTCTCAAGGGAAACTTTCATGACCTTCTCCTCTTCGAATCTGACATCCAAGCGAACCACTATCATCCTATTGGTCAACAAGTACACCCGATAGTTGTGAGGTGTATCAGTGTACCCCACTAATATCCCCAACTTTGTTGTCTTGAATATTCTTCCATGCATCTTTGGTCACATTGCAATATATTGATGACCCACAAATCTTGAAGTGACCAACATCTAGCCTCTTATCGAAATAAGCCTCCTCTGGTGTCTTCATCTCAAATATCTAATGCGAGCTACAGTTCTGAACATAAACCGTTGTGTTGCATGCCTATGCCCACAAGTGTATTGGTAGGCCCTGATCATGTAACATCGCACTCACTTCCCTACTATGCTTCTATTCTTCCTCTCGGCCACCCCATTCTATTGAGGGTTATGGGATGTCGTCAACTCCCATTTAATCCCTTCTGCTGCACAAAATTTCTTAAACTCATTTGAGACATACTCACCACCATTAGCACTCCATAGAGCTTTAACCTTATTCCCTAACTCTTTTTCCGCCAATGCTTTAAACTCACAGAACTTTGTGAAAGTTTGATCATTTTTTTGCATGAAAAATATCCAACATTTTCGAGAAAAGTCATCCACAAATATAACATAATACATGTGTTTGGCCGTGGATGCTGTCGAGAATGGTCCACACACATTCTAGATAGACTCACTCTAGAATAGTCTCTACTCGACTGTCTCTATCGTGAAAGGAGGACTTGGTGTATTTTACCAAAGTACACCCCTTGCATGTATCAACTTTCTCAAGCATACCTTTGGGAAGACCAGTAGAGATCTACTGCGATATCTTCAAAGCCCCATGATGCAAGTGGCCCGATTGCCTGTGCCATAACTTTCCAATGTCTCGACTCTGCACCCTTTCTACTTTTGTGCTCAAAGCAACACACTCCTCTACCTACAACTTATAGATAGTCTTCACCCGAATCCCTATCTTCTTTACTTTACCCATGACTATGTATCGAAGGGTATCGAAGGAACTCCTTTCTTGTCGAGAAGATCACATCATAGCCTCTATCCTCAAGCATGGAAATGGATCTACCAAGTTCTTCTTCAACCCAAACACATAGATAACATTCTTCAAGGTGAGCAGAGCCCCATGCTCCATCTAAAAACTAATCATGCCCAATCCAGTATCACAATACTTCCCATCGTCACCCATCTCGATATGCATCTAGAGATATTTCTCCTCTAGGTCACTAAATAACTCTTTATCGCTAGTCATGTGGAATGAAGCTCCATTGTCTAAGTACCATACACTTCCCATCATTGATGACACCATGCGTGCAATGAGGGAAAATTCCAATTCGAATTAACAGTCCAAAGCCTCACCTGCCACTCCTCATGAGGACTTCTTCTTATACTTCTTGAGTGGACAATTTGTAGCAAAGTGGCCTAGCTCATGACAATGAAAGCACTTAACTTTCATCATGTATTTCTTCTTACCTCCATGATAAGAATCTGATTTAGAATGGGAAGCTTTCCCTTTCCCCTTCTTCACCTTAATCGCTAAGACATAATTCTCTTCATCATTAGTCTTTGATGAAGAGTCATCCCTGGTGTTCCACCTAATCTCCTCCTACATTAAATCCAACCACAGTCGTTCCTAATCTGGCATCTTCTCCCAAATATTAACAAAGTCCTGATAACTATGCCGACTCTTTGGGAGTCCTAGAAGAGCAAGACTCACCATATCATCCTTGGAAACCATGATTCCAACACTTCCAAGTTCATCACAAGACTGAGTGAACTTGGTCAAGTATTTTGGAATCATCTTGCCTTTCTCCATTTTTATTTTTTGAAGTTTTTCCTTTAGTGCCAATTTCCTTTGGTCACTATTCTTCTGATACAAGTCCGTCAATGTTTTCCTCATATCATACAGAGCTTATTTTCCATGGAGACTTGAGACAATGTGGCCTCAAACTCCCTCACAGATTATCCAACTTGACTTTGCCACACACTTCTTCCATTCATCCAAATTTTGTGCATCTAATGCTAGTGGCTTAGGAATTTCTTGATCAACAAATTTCTTCAAGCCATTATCCTCTATCACAACCTCCATTATGTCCCTCCAGGCTACAAAATTTGAGCTTCCTTCCAAGGCATACTCGAGCTGCAAATTGTAGAACACCATCTACTGACCCTGAAGTATGTATTGCAAATTCAAATTTCACCTGTAACCCAAAACTCAAAATTTCGAAATCTCCTCTAGTATATTGTCTTAAGCTCTGATACAATGATGATTTTTCTGTAGATTCACAAGCTCCTGTAATGTACTACAAAAAAAGACGAGAATCTTCTTCTACCTTCAACCAACGGAAACCAACAAATTGATGAAAACAATAAGAAAGGGAAGAAGATAAATCAATGACACATAACAAAATATGTATCTAGGGAGAGCCACTACTCAAAACCCCACTATATGTATTGTATATATCAGAAATATGAGTGAAGATACAAATCTTGTTCTCACTAGAACAATTCCACACAAGTATGCTCAACTCTCTCAACTCACAAGCTAGATCAAGCTAAATCCTTAGCCTATTCAATAGCTCTCCAAGCCCCTAATCTCTTACGTAATTCCTAGGATGTGTAGACCGTATTTAAAGGGAATTCATGCCTCCAAAACTGCACAATCCAAACATAGGTCCTTCTCTGATTGCATGCATGATATTTACAACTCAGTAAATCACACAACTAATAGTACATTGTACCTGCACTTTAGTATCAATTGGGTCTTTCTCAGAATCAACATGCATGAGTTTCTGATGAGGGAATCTTCAATTAACTAGAGTGGCACTTGTGATTCACTAGTGCACCAATTGAATGTTAACTCTCTATTAGTTCCACAAATAGTTTGGAACTAATTTAACTGAACATAACTCAGTAAACTGAGTGATCTAATTACAACTCACAATTAAACTCATCCTGGACCCTTAAAACTTAGGGAGAACATACACATGACTTTAGAAAGACTTCCAACCCAAAATTCCTAAGCTAATTAAGTTAATTAAACTTAATTAACTATTTACAAGTTGCTATGAGAATAGAATTTTATTTTAATTCTCAGTTTAATTCAAGGACAAATTAAACTGGAATTTCTTGTTGCCATTTCTCAACAATTTCAATCATGAAGACAACTTCAAATTAATTCACTCTTAGAAACCCACTATTCATTATTTCTCCTCTATACATATCAATTCAAAGTTGTCATCTTAAACTCCTATTCACTGACCCCCCTCCCCAAATATTTTTATGATCGTAAAAAAAACCCTACTCTTTATAATTTAAAATTCCCCCATTTTTAATACTATTAATAAAATTTAACTTATTGGTTTAATTTCTGATATCTCAAAAATATTTAATTACTAACTTATACATTTATTCTACTCTAACATTGTAATCACTCATTACATTTTGGTTAAAAATTAACATAACCACTTATTATTATCCAATTTTCTAAACCTTCTCCTATGATATCGTGTCAATTAACTTTCTCATTAAAATCCCTTAACCCAAATATTGTAATAATAATACATTGCCTAATATTATCCTGTAGTAATATTAAATTAAAAATTATTAACCAAATATTACTAGATACTACATAACTCAATATTATCAATTCTACTCTATAATAATAGTTGCGTCAAGAGGCGCTCTACAACCAAGTATAGGAAGGAGATGTTGTTACGTAACATTATATTAAAAATATTTGAAAAAATTATGTTTACTTATATTGAATGTGTATAAGATAGAGATGGTAATGTTGCATATATGTTGGCTAATATTAGATATGTTGGTTCACTTAAATTTTTAATAACAATAAAAACATATATATGCAATCACCTATTTGATTCAGTTTAATGATTCGATTTAATAACAAAATATCTATCTAATAACAAAGTATATTAGGTATTCAATTAGGTTATCAAAATGCACGTACAAAAAAGTGTATTATGATTCTATCAAATAAGTGGGTAACAACTGATTCTTTGTATCCAATGCCATATTTCTGTTACGAGGTAAGCCACATTTACATTTTAGGTCAAGAATCTTTCTATTTACATTTTATGTCAAAATTTTCCTTGCATCATTAATTATAGTAGTCTTTGTTGTTAGAAAATAAAAAAGGCATAAATATTCTCTTATAGGTCTAATTACTTGTGACATTCTTGTAGTCTTATTATCTTGTCTTTATATTCTTATTTTATGTTTGTTTCATCAAGCAATCATCAAATCAAAACATGAAAATCAACGACACCAAATGTAGGTACTTAGCTAGGGCTAAAACCCCTCTCTAGGGGAAAACCTAGTCAAATTCTTCCACTAATCAAATTGAGATTGAATAAGACCTTAGACCTAACCAAAATACCTTTCTCCTCCACCAAGTCATCCTTCTAATATGATTTATCAAACTTCAATAATCTCTTCTTGTCCAACAACTATAACCCAGCAAAAACCCATAATTTCGTCCCAACTACTCCAGAATTTCAACCAAGATACAGTACTACAATTTTGGCCCTTCCAACAACCTGACAACTTCGAACATGTGAGATAAAGGGAGAGAAAATTCAACTTTTTATACTTGAAAAATACTTCATTCTCCTTCGTTAAAGTTTCCTTCCTCTTCCTTGAAATTCACACCCTTTTTTGCCTCCAACAACTACAGACCGAACTTGTTGTGAATGTGCTACAAATGAGGTCGAGTTGCTTCCTTTATATAGTGAATCTGCAAGGTCAAATTCCCTTGATGAGGTCGACTTTTCCTTCTTGAGGCCGACTTGGTGGAGGATACCTAAAAGACCTATTTAACATGAAAATAAATTTCTCTCTTACTAAATGAAGCCCAAGAAGGGTATTTTACATGATGACAAGGACTAGGACTCTTGACATAAACCCTAGAATCCTAGAATGGAGGTGTTGAACTAAAAACCATTGACCCAAGCATGAATCTAGTGCTTTAATAAGTCAATTTATTTTATAATAATTTTTCTTTTTATTTCTTTTGATATATAAATTACATCATGAATCAAATACAATTATGAAGACCGAAACTAGTTACATTTTCAACACTTCCTCTTAACTAGGAAGGTATTCATAATTACATATATAAAGTGGTACATGGAAGATCTCAAAGTGATATACTCTATGAAGATTTTACAACACACACAGTGCTACAGATTAGATACCTGACCAGGGTACTCTAATCGGGTGGGACTAATGTTTACTCAAGCTTTAGCAACTTTAGGTACCATCATGATTTTAAGCTCTAACACCAACCCAGGGCTCTAGGTGTGTATCCAAGGTTGGAGATCCATGACCAATGCCACCCTCCCTACTTCAGGATCTAAACATCAACACATAGGTCGTCTAGATTTCCTCCCAAGCATCTTATTGCCAGAAGATTATTCATCTCTCCTTTTTAACTAAATCAGATATATATCCACCACTCCAAGCATGCTTCAAACATTCAATCTTTTACAGAGAGATCCTACACAATCACAACCACAATCAATAATAAAAATTCAAATAAATATACAAGTAAACACAAAATATGGGGTCCTCAATTATTCTGATGTTACTTATATCATCACCAAGTTATCTAAATACAACTTGTTAGAATATTTCTTCTTTTATTTATTCAGTAACACCAAATACAACCTCAATAATTTTCAAGTCTTTTGTTTGCAAATACATTTGTTAGTACTTTCATTCATTCTTTTATTTCATTCTTTATTTAAGGTATTTTGTTATGAAACCAGCTCAAGAAAAAGATAGAAAAGATAAATCAACGCCTTAAAATTCAGCCTCTTCGAGGGGGCAACCTCCTTTACATTACATAAATGAACAATTCTTGGATTATTCAAATGAAAAGACCTCCTCTCTATATATAGGAGTCT
>APFE030930232.1:22514-44437 GCA_000404065.3 Pinus taeda
AAGGTGTTGCTCTTTGTATCCTCATAATGTGCTATCATTTCCTCCGTGAAAATTGACCACGTAACAAGTTTTTTACGAGAACAAAGCCCTTTATACCATAAAAATTGATCTAGTTCTAAATATGAAGATGCAATACATACCTTTTTTAGCAGTGGTACACCATGTAGATCAAAATATTGCTCCATCTGACATATCCAATTTACCGGATCCTTGCCATCAAACTTCCTCATCATGCTTTTTCTTGATTTTAGGAGTTCGACCTTGAAATGACTGTAACTTTGTACTTTCAGATCTTTAAGTTTTGAAACTACGACGTATAGTATTCCTCTGTGTCCTCTTTCCAATGCCACCAGTCTGACCCCAATTGGATTCTCCAATGAAGCGTTATGCACAATCTCCCAAGATGACCTGATTATAGACCTTTCCGGAAGAGCGAACTTCTATGAAGTGCCATGTGTCACTGTTTCGACCTTTGGCAGTGAAAAATATATAAAAGAAACTACAATCTGTCCTCTTTCTGTACCTTCTTACAAAATTTCAATCTGATGCTTAGAGAGAAAGTTATGACGATTTTCCTCAAGTCACCTGTTTTGAATGTAATTCCGGATTTTGCAAAAGGACCAACTTCCTCAGATCATATCTCCGAAACGATAGCGCAAAAAGCTCTGAAATTCGGACCTGAGATTCAATGCGATGTCTTCTCAAATGGGTTTTTGTTTTAGCATCTGAAACGTCGCAGAAAACGAGTTATAGCAAAAATTCCACAATGACTTGTTTGGAGCAGTGAAACCCTAGAATCCAAAGCTCTGATACCAAATGTTATGAAACCAGCTCAAGAAAAAGATAGAAAAGATAGATCAACGCCTTAAAATTCAGCCTCTTCGAGGGGGAAACCTCCTTTACATTACATAAATGAACAATTCTTGGATTATTCAAATGAAAAGACCTCCTCTCTATATATAGGAGTCTAAGGGGTCATAACATAATCAGAGCCTACATAACAATAATAATGTAAGGGCACAATAATAACAATAGTGGGCTTCTATGGGGCGCAATAGTAACAATATGTGCACTACATGGGTACATCAATATAATAAGTGGGTTGTACTAATAACAATAAGGGGTTACACTAGTAGTATAGGGGCCTAACATATTTACTATGACTGTTATAGTATGCCCTCCCTCTTAACTTATGGAGATAAAAAACTTCCTTCTTTTTATAATATCAGAGTAAATTTATCCTTTTAAGGCTTGATTAAATTTATCAAGGTCATATTAATCATAATCATTCTTATAGCTTCCTTCATCGTGCTCATCATTATCATCTTCAATTACGAACATCTTCAAAATTTTGAAGATTATGTACCTGCAAAAACTTTAATAACAAGTACAACCAAATACAACTCGAAACATGAAGTTAACTATATCAAAATCATGTTATTTTAATGGAAGAATAAAAAAATTCAAGTTTTATTAAATACTTAAACCTAGTTATGTTCATATTCAACAAGGGTCACATTTTATATATATTCTAAATTTCAACAAATTGTTGGGTTTTGTCACAAACCCTAGACTCCATCATCAAAACTTAAAGCAACTCAATCAAGATATCAATCCAATGATAACACAATACATCTAGGGCTTCAATATTATTTCCTAGAATTCATAACAAATTCTACTAAGGTTTTGTTACAAACCCTAGATTTTATTAATAAATCAAGTTAGCATATTCACATATACATATCTAGGATTTCATTATCATGCACTAGCATCTCATATCAATATCTACTATTTAAACCCAAGATGCAAACATCAATACATCGAATTTAGATATACAACAATTTTGACCAAGCTACGGTTTTGATCATACGAACAATTATACACCTAGGGTTTCATTCCTATGATCTAACTTTATTTATTACAAGGTTTTTGTTCATAAACACTAGTTTACCAAACCCAAAAAATATAGGTTTTCATTATATAACCTAGACATTAACAAAAAACCTAAAGGATTACGGTTTTTATCACGACATTATCAAAACCCTAAACTTCAAAAGAATAGGATTTCATCATATGTTCTAGTCTTTATCAACACACCCTAATAATACTAGGGTTCAATTATTAACATTGACATACTTTTAGCATTAAGAGGCTAGGGTTTTACAGTGAAACCTAAAGGCTAGGGTTTCATAGAATATCAAATGACAAGAGATGGTATGACGAGGGTAGTTCAATATAGTTATTAATCACCCTAAAAAGAATATTTATGACTTAAAACCCTAGACATAAAGATTTTAGTAATGTATAACAAATTTCAAAAGAAGAATAATCATACCTTTTGTATAAAGAAAACATTGCAACAAATCTTGTAGTTTATGGCATACATTGAATTGTTCTTTAACAAACCTTGTTGGACATCAATTCTTAAAGGGCTTCCTTTGCAACAAAAAATCCTTCATGATTCAAGTCTTTCCTTTGAAGTCTGCTCCATAACATTTGTGTATTATGCAAGATTTCCTAACCAAGGAAAACATAAAGAAAAGGTTATTAGCATACAATACAAACAAATCTCGATGTAAGGAGGAAACCGAACATAAAAGAGGAAACAAAGAACAAGATACTTATCTTTTGGTAAAATGGTGGAGCCTCCCTCTAAATCCAATCCTTTTGAGGGATACTTAAAATCCTTAAAATAATTCAAAAAGTTCTAAATGATATATTAGATCTATAAACTCTGAAAACACAAAAGAAAAAATAGTAAAAAACTTAAAATAGAAGGATATGCAAGGGATAATATCCATAAGAGACTTTAGCAAATAATTCTTTGACTTCGAATTCTTCATACGTTTTCTTCTTTGATGGACCTTCATTGACAACATTCACATGTTCTCTTTCTCTCTTCTTATTTCTTAGATTCTCAAAACATTAACTTTTGTAGTGTATTATCTTATGACAATTGTAGCACTCAAGTTTTGATAGATTAATATTCTTCTTTGGTCCTTTGAACTTCTTGAATGTTCCCTTCTTCTTATGATGAGTTGAGTAGCAATTAGAAGTGTTATCTTCCTCATCATCCTTGTTATATACAATGGGATGCGATATTCTTCTTGATTTCATGCATTCCACATTTGTTCAAATTTTGGAGTATCTTTCCAACTGCTAATTCCTGATGCAAAAGAGCTCCAAGATTTTGGTAGATCTAGTAGAGCAGTAATCACAAGTTATTTTTATGGTAAAAATTCATCTATAGCTTGGAGTTCACCTCTTATTCTAGATATATTTACAAAATATGATGACACAATATCATCGTTTGTCATCTTTATTGTCCTTAGTTCATTCTTGGGGCTAGTTATCCGTCCAATGTTCTTTATGGTAAAAAACTTGGAGAGGGCTTCATACATTTCTTGAGCAGGGTCTATATTGGATATGTATGGGATTAGATTGTGCTTTACTCCATCTACTATTAGATTCATGGTCAAGATGCCAGTTTCCATGAAATTCTCCTTTCATGCATCATCTATAGTTTTCTTAACTTTTCCTTGAACAAGATCCAAAACTTTATGTTTAGCGAGAATAAGATCTATCATATTTTTCCATGCCCTGTATTTGGAGGCTCCTTCTAGCTTGTTTGTTTTCTTGATTGTGGTTGACATAGCCTCTATAGATAGTAGGATTCTCTTATTATATGCTCCTTTCCTTGATGGACTTCTTTTGTTTCTTCTTCCTTAACCTTTCTTTCAATTGACCTTTAAGCTACCTTTTTTCTCCCTTCTTCACCTTAGCTCTAAAACCATGTTAGAAAATCAGGAAGGTAAAAAGATTATCTTATATTGATAATTACTTGTGATATTATTGTAGCCTTATTATATTATCTTTATGTTCTTATTTTATTTTTGTTTCATCAAGCAATCATCAAATAAAAACATGAAAATTAATGACACCAGATGTAGGTACTCAACCAGGACTAAAACACCTCTCTAGGGGAAAACCCAATTAAATTCTTCCATGAATCAAATTGAGATAGACCAAGACCTTATACCCAACCAAAATACCTTTCTCCTCCACCAAGTTAGCCTTCCAAGATGATTTAGCAAACTTTAATAGTCTCTTCTTGTCCATCAACCACAATCCAACAACAACCTAGAATTTCGGCCCAGCTCCTCTAGAATTTCGACACTACAATTTCGACCCTTCTAGAAACCCAACAACTTTGCACGTGTGAGACAAAGAGATAAAATTTGAATTTTTATGCTTGACAAAGACTTCCTTCTCCTTCACTAGGATTTCCTTCCTCTTCCTTGAATTTCACACCCTTTTCTGCCTCTAATAACTATAGATCAAACATGTTGTGAATGTGCTACAAATGAGGTTGAGTTGTTGCATTTATATAGTGAATTTGTGAGGTTTTGTAGGAATTTAAAGGGTAAGTTTCTTAGATATAACACCAAATGACACCACTCACAAACATATCACAGATCAATACACCAGTATTCTTGATGTGGTTAAAACCTTCAAAGAGGGAAACAGTCCACGACTTGAGCCAACGTGGCCACTTCAGGCAATTTATTAATGTAAAAGAAAGAAAATTTACATAATCTTCTCTCATGAATTGTCACCTAACAAAATGACCTCCATGCTCTTTAAATAGAGACCATGGACCAATTGGGTGTTAAGCCACAGATCAAGTGTTAGTAATATTGAGGAGAGAATGAACCATCAAATAACTTCATGTCTAGAACATGTTGTGACCGTCGGATTGTAAGTTACAAAAATTACATTCTAAAGAAACACACTTTACCTAAATATACACTAGACCAAGTTGTCCTTAAGCATTTCCTATGTGTCGGAATATCCTAACACATCAAATTCCATTGATGAGGACAACTTGTCCTTCTTGAGACCAGCTTGGTGGAGAAGACCTAAAAGACCTATTTTACATTAAAATAAATTTCTTTCTTGATAGATGAAGCCTAAGAAGGGTCTTTTACCTGATGACAAGGACTAAGACTTTTGACATAAACACTAGAAGCCTACAATGGAGGCTTTGACCTAAAAACCATTGACCCAAGCATGAAACCCATGCTTTAATAAGTCAAATTATTTTATAATAAAATTCCTTTTTCTTTATTTTAACAAATACATTACATCATGAATCAAATACAATTATGAAGACTGACACTAGTTACATTTTTCAACACTTGTGTTATCATTATAGTCTATAAGAGACTATATGAGTTGAGAGGTACAATTTTCTAGGAGTAAAAAATTTAATGATTAATGTCCGTCAAGGCTATCCAATTATTCAATGCATAGCCATAAATTATTATATAATCTCCATTTTCATATAATCCTACCTGTCATAGTAATGAGATGGGTTAGAATCTCCCTTTTTTGTATAATCCCACTAGTTATGGTAATGAGATGTGACCAAACCGATCCATTACCCATTGTAATAAGTATTATAAACATTAAACTACATAGAAATATATTATTGGCTTAAATATAGATTAAAAACTAAAGAACATAATCCTGTATTCCTTTAAGTATTTGATCGTTGTGCAATATCTCCTTATCGCCTTACTCTTTTGTCTTTCAAAAATACTTGTGCCAAGTTGTTTGGATGAATTTTCAACACAAAGTAAGGTTGTGAGTATTATTATTGAGAAGCAATGCCAATAATATTGTATTCGGTATGTCATATCTATGAAACTTTTCTCCCCCTTATTTAACCCATAAACGATACTTGAGTTGTTGCTACTATTGCTAATAAGGTTTGGCAGAGAAACATGCATGAGAACAGTCCAGACTTTTGTAAATGGTATAAAACTTGGTAGGGAGAGAAAACAAATTCTAAAACATATCAAGCAACACTGTTTAATTTTATTTTTTCTTTCAAATTTGACAATACAATCATTAATTTTTGCAATGTAATTGGATGCAAACCACTCAATTTTTATTATTCAATACAATATGATATGGATAATTTGTGAAAGTGTTTTGTTATTTGATGCAATTATAACATAATATATAGTTTTTAAATATAATAGTATTAATTAATAATCAACATTTTATTTATGTTAATAATCTTGGTTTAATATTTAACACTTTATTAAATATATTATTAAAATTAAATAAATAAATTGAATGAAAGAATGAATTAAATGGCGCGAGGGGTCACTATTTTGTTGAATAAGTTATTAATCATTTAAATTAATGGTATCACACAATACTTCGATATTGTTGGTTAATGTGTCACACGTCAATATCATATTCAATATGGAAGGAATTACACATGTATGTTATAATGAGCATTATTAAATTAAAATTTATAAAAAATAATTATCATAATTTTCAACTAATGTATTGGTTTAAGTGTGATTGAATTAATTGTTTACATTGATTTTAGTGAATAGTATTGAATGCATAATTGTATATGTGGTTGAATTAAGTGATTGCATTTATTTCAGTGACTCCTATTAGATTGCATTAGTTTAAGTGTGATTGAATTAATTGATTGCATTGATTTTAGTGAATATTATTGGATTGTGATTGAATTAACTCAGTGAATACTATTTAGATATATTAGCTGAAGTGTGATTGAATTAATTGATTGCATTGATTTTAGATAATACTATTGGATGTGTTAATTAAGTGTGATTGAATAAATCAATTACATTAATTTCAGTGAATACTATTGGATTGCATTATTTTAAGTGTGATTGAATTAATTGATTGCATTGATTTTAGTGAAAAATATTAGATACATTAGGTGTAGTATGATTGAATTAATTTATTGCAGTGATTTCAGTGAATAATATGGGATACATTAGGCATAGTGTGATTGAATTAGTTGATTGCATTGATTTTAGTTAATATTATTGGATTGCATTTATTTCAATATATATTAATGGATTGCATTATTATATAACATGGATTTATTGATGCAAAGTAAATTTGCACAGACATTGTCAAATAGAGTCTATTTATTAGCCTAGGGTTTGGTTTGATTGGGTTTGGCACATGAGTTATTATATCGTTTCGCAACGTCTATACATATCACATCCATCTTTTCTTATGATGCTCACAATGATGATTCTTTGTATTTATGCATCCATGTAAAACACACATCAACAATATATTAAAAACATTTAGGAATCTCAAGAATATACTTAAAAAACTGTTATAAAAAGTTTATACTTAAAAAATTAAAAATAATTTTGTTTGTTTGTCAAGTTCTTTGAGTTCTCTAAAGATTACATTAGACTTGACCTATGGCTTGAGAAACTGTGACCCATGGGAATCTATGCCATCAAAATCACACGGGGATCGCACTTGGCCTGTGCCACACCAACCCTTAACATGGTTAGATTTTTGCCCGCAGATTTTCAAACCGATGACCTTTACATCACGAAGTGACTTAATATTACACCTCATTGTCGTCTATTCTATTCCCCATGGACAAAAAATAAATTTATTCTTCATTAAAAAAATTTATTATTTGATTTTTAAATATTAGTCCAATTCCAGTGAGATGGAGACCATGTATGAACAAATTCCTCTTAGGTGGAAATATTTCCAGGAGTGTGACATTTAATTTGGATCTCATGAGTTTGATGGTTAGTGAATATTATTGGATTGCATTGATTTCAATATATATTAATGGATTAGATTTTTATATAAGATGGATTTAATGCAAATATTCATAGGGACATGGGATCTAACATATATCCATCATAAATCCCAAGACTCATGATAATTTCGAGTTAATATCGACCTATTCTTAACAAAAAAAGGCAAATGAGAAAATTTAAAATAAAATTATCATATTACTTAGATATTCAAGAAAACGTGTTATCCCGCCCAATTGTGTAGGGACCAACCCTATAATTTTTTATTTTTTTTTAAATACTAAAAGTACAACCATAAGAAAATAGCACAAGGAACTCAAAAATTACTAAGCATTACATACAACTTTCCGGAATTTCACTTCATTGAACATATCATCTAATTTACATGTTACTAACTAAAACCATAATGAAGTCATACAAAATAATAGTATAACAACATAGGTACCGCTCACCAAGAGACGAGATTCAGATTTGACTTGCCGCTATTTGCCCTCTTTCGTTTTCAGTCACCTCCAAGTATGAATGCCTACGTGCTTAATCCGAATGCAATGACCCACCGGTTGACCTCCTAGTCTACTCCTTGGGTACTCTCCTTCCCCATAGACCCCCGAGCTACAATGGGGTTGTACAATGGAGGAATGTATTAGCTGGTAGAGGAAAGCACTCTTTGGCTCAAGAGTCCCCTCTCTAAAATCCTCTACCTCACCATTCTCACTATAGCTCATAGTCACTACTCTGACATAGTCTCATCCATCCAACAATAGGGTAAAGAAAAAGTCCTCTCTCCCATGGCTTGCCCCTTATTTTATATGAGTCCTCATAGGTGACACTTAGTCTTTCATGCATAATTAATTATTTTTTATAATCCAATAGTTTGATTATTCACCCACCCATGTGTCACTCTCTCATCAAGGATTTCCAAAATTATTTACTTAAATTTTAATTTTAAAATAATATTTTTCCTCACCTCAACAAGATTCCTATTTTTTCTCCTAGTTGTCTCTTGATCCCCATTTTTACTCCTTAATTTGTGTTCATTACTAAAGCCAATTGATAAGTCAAGATTTGATCCCTTATATACTCCCTAATTTAACTCAAGTTATCTCTTAGATGGATATTCTTATGTTGGTTGTTGCCACATGGAGGTTCTCTATATTTCTCTAAAATTTAATTTATTAATCTTATTTTAATTCACCATCCTCCTCTCTTAATTAGGTTTAACTATTTTAGGATTACTATTATCCTTATATTTATGTCCCTCTTTCCCGTTTTTACCTAATTAAACTACATTATCTACCTAATATTTTCCAACATGGGAATGGTAGAGTTTTTAAGGTAAAATATTTTATTTCTTCCTAGTATGATCCTCTTAACCCAAGTTTTATTCTTGATTTAATTACCTAAGTTTCTAACATCATTTACTCTTGATGTGAATTTACTTGGTTTTCATATCTTGATTATATTTATTAATATATTTATTTTTAATGATTCCAAGGGTGCCAAGTTTGGTAGTGCCCTTCAAGAACTTCCATTGAAGTTCCAAGGGTGTCACACCTAACAGTTTATTTGTGATGCCAAGGGTGCCAAGTTGGTTGTGCCCTTCAAGAAATTCCCTTGAAGTTCCAAGGGTGTCATGCCACCTGCTCTTCAAGCATTTATTGTATACGAGGGAAGTATAGGTGCAATGACAAAGACCGCTATCATCTCTTATATTGCCTACTATAGTGAGACTAATGGTGTTGGGGATCAAGGAATTTGCCTTAATGCCTGCACCCTTGTAAAATCCTCATGAGTGACCCAACTTTGGGACCTGCCCTCATGACATCACGATCTTCAAGACGAAGGTGTTTCAACATTTCTAGCCCAAGTCCCAGTGGGAGTGCTAGTGGATGAGATTAGGGACACTGTCGCACCCCTCCCATGTGGTTCCATCCAATTGTACAACCCCATCACCCATATGTGAGTCATTCAGCCAAGAAACTAATATGTGCATGCAACCACTGCAACCACTAACATATCATCAAAATATAGATAAACATATATCGCAGGTTTCAAAATTGACTTAGAATTTCAAAGACAAAATATAAATTTTCATCAAATCATGTGTCGTCAACTCATCATATGCGAGTGCCTCTGGTGGTTTCCTGCCATACTCAATAATCATCAGTAACACGGTTTCTCATTGTTAGTCATTGTCATAATAGCATCATCAACATCGCCTAGTCATTCACATCATTATTCATTGTGAACCAAAACTAATGCAAGTAGGTAACATAGGGGACACATCCATCATGGCTATCATCATCATAACATCAATGGAGACATACATATCCATGAAATCTATCAACATCGTAACATCAATAAAAAACATGCCTATCCATCAAAGCTATCATCATAATGATATCAATAAAGAGCATATATATCCTTTACTGCCATCATCATCATAAATGCAATAGAGACTAAACATAACCATTTATGCTACAATAATCCTAATATCAATAGAGAACGTGCCTAACCATCAATGCTACAATCATCATAATACCAATAGATAACATACATAACCATTAATGTTATCTTCATCATAATATCAATGGAGAACATACATAAACATCACAACCACTAATAATAGAGTCACGTGCCCGGATCCTCAACCTAAGGTCCTCAAAGAATAATGTGCGGGCATTAGGGCTAAATAAATGTTAATGTCATATCATTGTGAGTCAACTAGAGCGGGGCACTACATACACCCCCTCTTAATAATAGACTTCGTCTAGAAGTCCTTGGGATAGGTAAGGAAAATAGTGACACATCTCCTTAGCGTCCTCCCAAGTAGTTGAACAGGGACTATAATTGTCCCACTAGACCTTAACCTGGTCCACTAACCATTGTCTAAGTTATAAAGTTCGCTAGTCCAGTATGCGAACTGGTTTGGCCATTACTATTCCCTCGTCTGAAACCTAGAAATGACCAAAGTCAATAACATGCGAAGGATTTGCAATATAATGATGCAAAATAGAAATATGAAATACATCATGCATACACACTAAAGATGGAGGTAAGGCAAGCCTATATGCCATCGACCCTTTCCTTTCTAAGATTTGAAAAGGTCCCACAAACCGTGGAGACAATTGTTCTCCCTTTCCAAATCTTATAGAACTTTTTTTTTGGGCCTTACTCTCAGGAACACGCTATCTCCCACTTCATAACTTCGGTCTATCTGATGAGAATCATCATAGCTCTTTTGTCGATCTTGTGTTTCTTTTAGCCTTCCCCTAATCATAGTCATTGGTTCTTCCATATCTTGCACCACTTTTGGTCCTATTAATACTTGGTCCTCTAGTCGGTCCCAACTGAGAGGTGTTCTGCAAGGTCTTCTGTATAAGAACTCAAATGGTGCCATCTTGATGGAACTTTGATAACTATTATTGCAATCAAATTCCATGAGAGGTAAAAAATCCTCCCATCTCTTTTGTTGGTCCATCACATACATCCGAAGCATGTCTTCGAGGCTTTGATTAGTCCTCTCTGTTTGCCCATCTATCTCAGGGTGATAAGCAGTGCTGAAGTTCAACTGGGTTCCCAAGGCTTTTTGGAAACTGGTCCAAAACATTCCTATAAACACTGCTCCCCTATCAGATATGATCTTCTTAGGCACTCCATGCAATGTCATAATCTCATCAATAAAAACTCTGGCTATTTTTGGTGCCTTATATGTAGTCTTAACTCGTATGAAATGGGCGCTCTTGGTCAACATGTCCAACACTACAAATATGGAATCATGTCTTCTTGAGGTCATTGGTAGTCCCACAATGAAGTCCATTGATATAAGTTCCCATTTAGATTTTGGTATCTCATGGGATTGCAATAATCTTGCTGGATGTCTGTTTTCAGATTTTACTCGTTGACACTCTAAGCATATTTCTACCAAGTCTATGATGTCCTTATTCATCCCTTTCCAAAAGAAGAGTGGTTTCAGGTCCGCACTCATCTTCTTAACACTAGGGTGTGCTATGCATAATGCGCGATGTGCTTCATTCAAGATTAACTGGCATATATCTTCATTTGGTGGTACATATATCCTTCCCTGAAATCAAAGTAGCCCATCATTATCAAGGGAGTATTATTCATATTTTAGGACACTCATTGCATCCTCCCTAAAGCTTTTTCTAACCTCTTGGTACCATGTGTCTTTAAATTGTTAATGAAGCAGTTTCTCCCTCAATTTTTTCTTTAAGGGAATCACTGAAAATATCCAAGGCCTCCTACTTAAAGCATCAACCACCCTATTTATCGTTCCTTTTATGTAAGTGATAAAAGAATCATATTCACTAATTAGCTTAGACCATCGTGGTTGTCTTGCATTTAAGTGGTCTTGAGTGAATATGTGTTGTATCCCACAATGGTCAGTCCTAAGGTCAAACTTCCTTCCTAGAAGGTAGTGTCTCCAAATATTTAGTGCATAAACAATTTCTGCCATTTCCATATCATGGGTTACGTAGTTTTCTTTGTCGGTTCTAAGTTTCCTTGATGGATAAGCTATTACTCTTCCTTCTTGCATCAACACACAACCCAACCCTTCCTTGGAGGCATAAGTGCAAACCAAAAATTCTTGTTCCATATCCGACACCTTCAAAATTGGTGTTGTCGTTAATAACACCTTTAACCTTTGGAATGCCTCTTCACATTTTTTAGTCCAAATGAATTTCTTGTTCTTCTTTGGAGCTCGGTAATGGGGCTTGCTATCTTCAAAAACCCTTTGAAAAATCTACGACAATACCCTGACATGCCCATGAAACTTCGTATTTCATGAACATTGGTTGGTACTGGCCATTCCATGATGGCCTCAAACTTTACTGGGTATACTATGATACCATCCCTAGAGATAATGTGTCCAAGATAATGAATCTTGGTTTAGTAAAAGGAACACTTTGACAACTTCTCGAATAATCGGTTTTCTTTAAGACATTGTAGAACTATCCTCAAGTGTTCGTCATGCTCTTCTGGGGTCTTTGAGTAGATCAAAATTTCATCGATAAAGACTTGTACAAACTTGTCTAAGTAATCTTGAAATATTCCATTCATCAAACTCATGATAACACCCGTGGAATTTGTTAGTCAAAAGGATAAAAATACAAATTCATAATGCCCAAATCTTGTCTTAAAGTTTGTCTTCAGGATATATTCTTCCTTCATTCTCAACTGATGATATCTCGACCTCGTATCTATCTTTGAAAACACAGTTTCCCCCCTCATTTGATCAAAAAATTCATCTATCCTTAGCAGAGTAGTCAATGCACAGTCGCCAAGACCCATCTTTCTTCTTAATGAAAATCACAGGGACTCCCCACAGAGATATGCTAGGTTGTATGAATCCCAAGCCCAACAGTTCCTTTAATTGGATCTGTAATTCCTTTAGCTCTGGAGCCTACATACGATAGGATTCCTTTACAATAGGCTCAGTGCCTAGTTTAAGGTCGATTGTGAAATTATAGAGAATGGTGTTCAGATCACAAACCATTTAAGTATAAAAGAGCAACACTACATCTGACAAAAGCATACTCGTTGCTTATGCAATCACTATCCAAAGAGCATAAAGTCTGCAATGAAGAGAACACTGGTTATAAAAGAAACAATTACATAGCCCCTTGTTCTTCCAGAGACAGACACATTTGGCTAAGTGAAAGCCTTAACAGTGAAGATAAAAGCTTCGACATTTGAACCAAAGCCAGTCACTAGAGCTGCTAGAAGTGGGTTGGTTGTATGACATGGGAAAGTCATCTACTAACAGAGTAGGTGGTAGTATTACCTGTGCCTGGTATCCCGATCACTAAAGTTGTTGAAAGCGAGCTCAGCATGAAAGAAACCAGAGAAAGGAGCACCGCAAACATGTTTTAAACCGGTGAAGGTTCGAAGTATGAGAGTAGTACACATCGGCACAGGGGTTGCATGAAAGCACTCCATGTATACCCAACAATCAAATTTTTCGTGTTCAAACATAGGGGCACCATGCACCATTGGAATAGGCATTTATCATGAGTGGATGGTGTATTTTGTAATTGCAATTATTTTATTACTAAGTTTATTAATGTTGACAGTGTTTCGTAAACGAACTTTTTGTGACTTCTTAAATTCTTAAATTAGTTAAAATTATAATTTAAAATACATTTGTTTTTCGTCCATAATAATTTATGGAACAAAATTTCATCACTTCATCCAAGCTTCACTTAATTATAACCTTGGAGTGTTACTACGTAAAGGTACCACAGTGATGTACATAACTATAATTGGAGTTATACTTCATAAACATATGATATTGTCCTATAAAGCTTATAGTCTTATTGCATTAAGGTATACACCATGCAACACTTGACAATAATTTGATTTCTATCTCGTAAAGATTCAATTTACTCCATGTTGGAATTGCACAACAATTAAACGTAGTGTTGCTGTAAAATTTTGTTACAAGATAAAGTAAATTTTTGTTACCAAATAAAATCTTGATTGCTAATATACTCATTTAAAATGGTTGTTATTTGAAATGTCTGAATGGAATCAGTATCTACTAACTCAATTTTAACTCTCGCTAAATTCTACAAGCATTCAAGTTTCTTTTATGAGATAATGGTACAACTATAGATTTTTCCATTCGCTTATCGATAACATTGGAAGGAATACTTTGCAGGTCATATCATTACTCATTGTGAAATGAAATCATTCCAACCAAGTTTTTCATCTTAGCAAAAGGGAGGTAACTACAAAAGGTTACGACCTCTTAAACTTACATTTGATTAATCAATTCAATTGTGGTAGTGTTTCTCATGTCTAGAAAAGGCAGGTAACAACACTTGGTTATGGCTTTTTAAACTTAATTGATTCAATTGTGCAAGCGTAAATTCAAATGCAATGTCTATCAGCTAAATAGAGTGTCCTCAAACTTGCATATTTCTCAACTCCATAATTTCTCAACTCCACAAATTGTGCAATATGATTGCTGATTTCTAAGAAACCAACCATATCTTTACTTTTCACTTTCAATTTATTTTTTTATTTGCTCCATAATCAAAATAATTGGGCAAAATCATAATTGGGCTCTCATATTACTCAATCGAAAGCACTAACTCAACAGAGGGGGGGGACTTGCTACTCCACAGCTACCCTTGTTTTGAAATATTATCAAATTGATAGCATTTCACAGTATTGTAAAGATTCTCGACACAAATCAAAACCATGATTATCTTTTCAAATGTTATTTTTGCAAGCATGTCAACATTAAAAATTGATTATATTGTACATTGTTATGAATTTTCAAGTGGTATGAGTCCTAGGTTATGAGGCCAAAGTTGAATATTCTTTGGTACATAACAAGCAAATAAGCCCAAATCACAATTAAAAAAAAAATCGCTTAATATCGAAGGCTCAGAAATAATGTGCATTAAACATAAAGAAATGGTCAATTGTTTCTATAAAAAAAATAACTAGATAGGCATTCGTAAGAAAAAGTGGTTTCTCTGGATTTATAAGTTTGGCATTTTCACCAAATGTTTCATTTCAGAACCTACAACACACCTTAGGCCCCTCTTTGTTCTCGGAAGATAAACTCATCTATGCAGATTATAGAACTATGATAAGAAGAAAAATATCTTAGTGTATTAATCACGGCGACACTTGTGTTCTTTTTCTATTTGAATCCTTGAAAACAACCTGAATATAATGTATATAATCAGGGAAAATCTTTGCAGATACCTCTTAGTTCTAAACATCGATCCTCAAAAGGACTCTAATTATGTGTATGCATTGAACGATACCTTCAAATTTTCATCTATGTATAACCCCTGCCATCTTCATTCTTAATCCCTAGTTCAAGTTGCACATCAATGAATTCATTAATTCTCAAATATCAATACAATAGACTGTCTTGATACTTTTTTCACAACCTCTGGATCAAAAGTTCCATGGCCTATAACTCAATAATATAGACAAAGTATTAAGGATACTCGAGAGTGGAATTTAAGCTGAGTGTGGTGATGAATTCAACCAAAAGAGTTGTTTAAGTTTATAAGAATTCCCTTTACCAAGTGTCTCGCAAGGAGCTATGGGACAGTTGTTGTAGACTATAGAAGAAGATTGAGAAGTGGATCATCAAAACCATGACAATGGTAGCTCACTAGCAGATTTGTGCTAGTTTTTTCATGGCAACTATGTTCCGTAGCTCCTGGAAGCCAGTATTACAATATAATAGAGAAAAATAAAAAGTATCATGCCATGCAAGACAAAAAGAAGTGAATTGAACTTATTTTTGATACATTATTGCTACAAAATGTTTAATTTCCCAAAAAAAAGCTAAGAAGAGAGCAATTTACACTTGTTTTTTTGAAATAGTAAAATATAAAAACCGTGCAAATTCAAAAAAGAGTAAATTGGTTGTTGTGATCTATAATAGGAAAATTTGTGGACGTGACTATGATTTTTGTAAAGCTCCAGGCTCCCCCTGGACTAAATTTACAGCTGTAAAGTGTCACATTTTGTTTCACAATTATATGTTGTACTGAAGAACTATTCAAATCGTTATTATCCAATCAATTATCACTAGCACATCCTCTGCAAATCATCCACGGAAGCATAATATTAAGGTGAACGCCATTCAATTCAAAGAGAATCTGGCCATCACGAACCAAATACAAAAGGATATAAAATCTTGGATTCACAAAGGAGAAGGTCAAGAAAGGGTGGAAAATATACAAGACTCCATGGATTGGATTCTTAATAGCTGAATCTAAAGGCATGATTATACTTTCATGATTATATCTAGAAATTCTTCCAGCTTATCTATTGCACATTCATTCAATATCTGTAAAGAATGTTCATCATTGGGTTCTCAAAATTATGAACTTGTGGGACCTTGTGAAAATGGCAGCCATCTATTCTAAGTACGATCCATGTTTGAGGCAGGAGGTTGTCTTGCAATTCAAATTACTTAAAATACTCATATTTTCTATTTTCCATCAAATTTAATGTCCCGTGTCGAACATACCCGTAGTCATGGCTTCAAGCCGAAGCGTTAAAGGAACTCGAAATTTTTGAACAAACTCCCCACGGGGCATGCGCTTTTGTTTCTACGGTTCCAATTTAGATTTGATCCTGTCAGGACAAGGGAAACACGACTTTGAATTTCACCAAAACCAAATCCTATGGTAAGGCCACGTCAAGGGTTTTATGAAGAAAGTGTACTGCTAATGAAATGGTCTCTTGGGCAATAGTAAAGAGGCTAGGGCATGAGACTACATTGATAAAATCCATCCTGAGAGACTAAGCTCCAATGCAATTCGAAAGACTTATTCTCTTCTATTTTCTTCAAAAACCTCACATAAAACCTGGGAAATGCTTCACGCAAGGGTTTATCCCGCTTGGTCCAAGACTGGATCAGCAGTGAAACTGAGAGCAATCTGACGCAGATACTCAAACTAGTAACCGGATAGAGATTTAATTTTGGATTTAATGTTTTGGTGGAATGAGATGGTATTTCTAATTCTCCAGTATCAGAATAACTTTGACGAAAAAAAATGTCCACTTTTAGAGTTTTTAATAGTATTCCGAAGCTCTTCATTTCAATTCTTTAACAAGTTCTGAAGCTCTTCAACAAAAAAGAGAGTGCACCCAATTCGCCAGTAAAACCGCGCCCTGGCGAGTTCCCTGCCCAGTGTTGTGACGAGAGGAAGTATTGTGATGTTAATTATTACTGATCTCGATACGAGAATGTAGTAGATATCTAACAAAACTAGTCATTCATGCATGGGCCCATAGGTCTCAAGGGTTCAACAACATAGTTCTGATACCAAGTGTAGGGACCAACCATATATATATATATAATATATATATATATAATATAAACATATATATATATATATATATATATATATATATATTATAACCATAGAAAATAGCATCCAAACTCAAAAATTATAAAACATATATACAATTTTCTTGAATTTCACTTCATTGAACATATCATCTAATTTACATGTTACTAACTAAAACCATAATGAAGTCATACAAAAGAATATTATAACAACATAGGTATCGTAGACCAATAGATGAAATTCAAACTTGACTTGCCGTTATTTTCCCTCGTTTGTTGTCGGTTGTCTCCAAGTGTGAATGTTGACGTGCTTAATCTGAATGCAATGACCCACCGATTGACCATCCAGCCTACTCCTTGGGTACTCTCCTTCCCCACGGACCCCTAAGCTGCAATGGGGTTGTATAATGAAAGAATGTATTAGCTGGTAGAGGACAACACTCTTTGGCTCAAGATTCCTCTCTCTAAAGTCCTCTACCTCACCAAACTCACTATAGCTCGTAGTCACTACTCTGACATAGTCTCATTCATCCATTAATAGGGTAAAGAAAAATTCATCTCTCCCATGGCTTGCCCCTTATTTTATATGAGTCTTCATAGGTGACACTTGGCTTTTCATGCATAATTAATTTTTTTTATAATCCAATAGCTTGATTATTCACCCACCCATGTGTCACTCTCTCATCAAGGATCTCAAAAATTATTTACTTAAATTTTAATTTAAAAACAATATTTTTCCTTACCTTAACAAGATTCCTATTTCTTCTCTTAGTTGTCTCTTGATCCTCCTTTTTACGCCTTAATTTGTGCTTATTACTAAAGTCAATTAATAAGTCAAGATTTGATCCCCTATATACTCCCTAATTTAACTCAAGTTATCTCTTAAATGCATATTCTTATGTTGGTTGTTGCCACATGGAGGTTCTCTATATTTATCTAAAATTTAATTTATTAATCTGATTTTAATTCACCATCCTCTTCTCTTAATTAGGTTTAACTATTTTAGGATTAATATTTATCCTTACATTTATGTCCCTCTTTCTTGTTTTTACCTAATTAAACTACAATATCTACCTAATATTTTCCAATATGGGAAGGGTAGAGTTTTTAAAGTAAAATATTTTATTTCTTCCTATGATCCTGTTAACCCAAGTTTTATTCTTGATTTAATTACCTGAGTTTCTAACATCATTTACCTTTGATGTGAATTTTCCTCGTTTTCATATCTTGATTATATTTATTATTTATTTATTTTTAATGATTCTAAGGGTGCCAAGTTTGGTCATGCCCTTCAAGAACTTCCCTTGAAGTTCTAAGGGTGTCACACCTAACAGTTTATTTATAGTGCCAAGGGTGCCAAGTTGGTCGTGCCCTTCAAGAAATTCCCTTGATGTTCCAAGGGTGCCACGCCACTTGCCCTTCAAGCATTCAATGTATACAAGGGGAAAGTATAGGTGTAATGACAAATACCACTATTATCTATTATGTTGTCTGCTATAGTGATACTAATGGTGTGAGGGATCAAGCAATCCTCCTTGAGGCGCATCCCCCATTAAAATCCTCATGAGTGACCCAACTTAGAGACCTGCCCTCATGACATCATGATCTTGAAGGTGAAGGTGTCTCAACCTTTCTAGCCCAAGTCCCAGCGCGAGTGCTAGTGGGTGAGATCACGGACACTGCCCCACCCCTCCCATGTAGTTCCATCTAATTGTACAACCCCATCACCCATATGTGATTCATTCGGCCAAGCAACTAATTTGTGCCTGCGACCACTAACATATCATCAAAATATAGATAAACATATATAGAAGGTTTCAAAATTGACATAGAATTTCAAAGACAAAATATAAATTTTCATCAAACCAGGTGTCGTCAACTCGTCATATGCGAGTGCCTCTCGTGGTTTCCTGCCATACTCAATAATCATTAGTAACAAGGTTTTTCGTTGTTAGTCATTGTCATAATAGCATCATCAACAGCACCTAATCATTCGCATCATTGTTCATTATGAACCAAAACTAATGCAAGTAGATAACATAGGGGACACATCCATCATGGATATCATCATCATAACATCAATGGAGAAATACATATCCATCAAAGCTATCAGCATTGTAACATCAATAAAAAGCATGCCTATCCATCAAAGCTATCATCATCATTATATCAATAGAGAGCATACATATCATTTACTGCCATCATCATCATAAATTCAATAGAGACCAAACATAACCATTTATGCTACAATCATCCTAATATCAATAGAGAACATGCCTAACCATTAATGCTATATCATCATAATACCAATAGATAACATACATAACTATTAATGCTATCTTCATCATAATATCAATGGAGAACATACATAAACATCACAACCGCTAATATCTCAACTACTAATAATAGAGTCATGTGCTCGGATCCTCAACCTAAGGTCCTCAAAGAATAATGTGTGGGCATTAGGGCTAAATAAATGTTAATGTCATATCACTATTAGTCAACTAGAGCGGGACACTACAAATTGGAACCTTTCTAGATCCATCTTAACTCTTGATTTATCAAGCACTTAGAGGGATCAAATCTCTCAAGATGCAAAACTTTCCTCAAGTTTTTCACTCAAAAAAGAGATAAACAACTCAAGAGATTTGATCTCTCATGCTTAATAGATCCAAAATTAAAATGAATCTAGATTGATATTAATATATTAACTTATTATTAATATCAATAATAAATATAAATTTACCAAAAAAAATAATCCAAATATAATATTTTAAACATTTCATCTTACTTATTTATAATCTCTTTTAATTATAATCTTTCGTCCTTATTAATATAACATCTACTTATTAATAATATTAATTCTTCACCTAATAAAACTATATTATACTAATTTATTATTGAATATTATAAAACAACGTTAGGTTATTTATTTAATTATACCTGCAACAAGAAGTATAATTGCATTAGATTTTGCGTTGATTATTTAATAATTATGTTTTGACTAAAAATTAATTGAAACTCAATCCATAGTTTAATTTTATAAAATACATTTTTATTATTATTTAATAATATTTAAATTTATTTTTCCTGAAATTCTATTGGTGACATTCTCTAACATCTTTTTTTTTTTTGTTATTGATTGCGAGGGTGTGAGACGTATAAAAGGTTGCTTCACTTCTTATTTAGTCATGATGGTTTTCACTGGCTTCTACTGCAGATAATCATAAGGCGGATACAATAGATGGTACTATTATTTAATGTCTTATCACTAATATATTTATTTGTTATATGGTTGCGTGCTGCACTGTCCGTATCCATATATTTATTTGTTATATGGTTATGTGTCTGTGTTGTCCGCAGTCATAAATTTTTGTATACAAGGAAATAATGCCTCCACGTGTCTTTTCAACTTTCAACAAAATTCTTAGAGATATATGCTATCTATAAGGTCATGTCATTTGTATATGAGTTTCGAAACATTGATAAAGCGTCATTGTTAATTTTTTTGTATATGAGTTTTGAAATGTTGATAAAGTGTTATTGTTAATTACATTGTTATAATTGTTTGGCTATATGTTTGATTTAACGATAGATGACAATTACTACTTAGCTTTGAGTATAAAATTATAATTCTATTATATGGATGGAGTTTTTGGATTATTTAACTGTAGAATTAATTTGGAGTATGGAAATAAATAAATAAAAAATTATGAAAAATTATTTGAAGATAAATTTTTAAAAAGTATATTATTTATATAAAAAACTTAATTATTGATAAAAATTTAATTATTATTCTTTTATTTTGAAAAATGTATTATTTTAAATATACAATTTAAAAATAAACAAATTAACTAAATTTTACATTTTAAAAAACATAATCCCATTCAAACATACTCATCTAAGCATGTACTAATATTTAAAAAAAAAAAAGTTTTACTTTAAAATAAAATTAAAATATTACCATTTTAAATTAAAAGTAAAATTAAAAATATTACAATTTAAAAAAATAAAAAAAGTTAAAATTTTACTTTTTATAAACATAATCACTTAAATTTTTTAATAGTTATATATATTTTCAACCATATTTATCTATACACATATTATTGATGTAAAAAGAGTTTCGGCGTAAATCACATAAGAACATTATTGTCGACGCGTTTCGAACCAACTAGTGTGGTTCATCGTCAGGACAAGTTGAAGAAACAGATCAGGCTTTAGCAATTTAAATAGGCTGATCAGAGACTCCAACGGCTACATAACAGCTATATTTGACTCTAGGACCAAGGCCATAAATAAATTTAATCGTATTATTATTATATTATTATTTTAATTCTAGAGATGAGAGAAATTAGGTACGATTAATAAATTAGCGAATATTATCCCAAGAAAATTATTTGTTTACATAAATTAATGGTTATTTAAAACTTTGAATGGTT
>APFE030930232.1:44965-74636 GCA_000404065.3 Pinus taeda
AACCATTCAAAGTTTTAAATAACCATTAATTTATGTAAACAAATAATTTTCTTGGGATAATATTCGCTAATTTATTAATCGTACCTAATTTCTCTCATCTCTAGAATTAAAATAATAATATAATAATAATACGATTAAATTTATTTATGGCCTTGGTCCTAGAGTCAAATATAGCTGTTATGTAGCCGTTGGAGTCTCTGCTCAGCCTATTTAAATTGCTAAAGCATGTTTCTTCAACTTGTCCTGACGATGAACCACACTAGTTGGTTCGAAACACGTCGATAATAATGTTCTTATGTGATTTACGCCGAAGCTCTTTTTACAAATATGATGGATCACAGAAGCCTCAATTCTACACATATTATTGATATTAAAATAAGAGGTTGTATACTTATTTTAGATTTTCTTTTTGAATTTGGTTATACAATTGTGGGGAGATTGAGATTGTGATCTTTAGTTATATTAACATTTTATTATACAATTAGAGGAGATTCTTAAATAAAATTTATTTCAAACAACTTAAATAAGATTTATTTCAACCAATTTAAATAATAAAAAAGATTAAGCAAGAGTAATCATTTTGAGTAATCATTTTGAGGAACTCTAATTTAATTAAACATCTTTAATCATGTAAATGTGTCACTACCCATAAGGCATAACTATATAGCTTAATAATAAATAAATATTTTTTTCTGAATTTAATAAGAAATAAATATTTTTCCTCAATTTAATAAGATGTTTGTTAGAATTTATTATTTTACTTGATTAATAAGAAATTTAATTTGATTTAGTGAGATTTTTGTCCAACCCTTTAAATTAACTTTGAACAAAACATTATCACTACAATAAGACATTATTATTGTAGCACATTGGGACTAAATTCTCCATTACCACAATGCTAACTACAATTAACCAAATACCTCAATTTACTAATCGGTATTAAACTTTGAAACTCTATATTTAAACTAAGTTGTAGATACTAGCTACTATGTAGCACTTGTTAACTATCGTAATATACTTACTATTATTATTAATAAAATTACTTTAACAGTATTTCAACATAATAATATTTATTATTAATCCACATTTTCATCTTTAATAATATTATTAACATAACTCTAATGATAACACAATTATTTTTATTATAATAACAATTTCATTACATATTAATAATAACTTTGTAATATCTAATAATAATATTAAAATATTAATTATAATTTTTCCCATTTTATTAAAATATAAAATCACCATAAATTGATAATATTAATATATTAAAATTATATTGTAATTCAAAAATAAAATTATTCAATAAATAATGATAGGGTATTATGTTAAGGCACTCTATGGTTTAAAGGTTACTAGTTCAAAACTTTATGGAAAAAAAATCCAACCATGCTAAAGGTTGGTGTGGCCCACATCGAATGTGATCACTGAGTGATTTTGATGACTTAGATGCCCTTGGGTTGTGGCTACTCCATACAGATTTTAGGCATGCCAATCAACTTAAGACTCACATTACATAGCAAACAGAAAAAAGTTAACATCTTGTATCACTAAATTGATAATTATAAAATAATATTATAATCCTAATATTATCATTGATATTATTAATATTAATTTAATAATACTTATTAAAATGTTAATTTAACTTTCTAACGAATTGATATTAATAATTATAATATATAACAAGGAGCCACTGCTATGGCGGTAGTCCCTGACGGGCTCTGCAGGGAATTTCTAGAAACAGTGGAAAGACATAATGAAAAAATACATCATAACTTTAAGAATATTTCTGAAAGTTAACATTATTGTTGATTGCATTTGTGAAATAAAATAACAATAGATTGTCTATTGAAATCTATTTTTTACTAGTTAAACATGTTGCCCAATGTTGTATATTGCCTTTATAACATCACTTGGATTGTCATGAGTTATGAGCATTGAAAAATAAGCGATAGAACAACAGGAATTTGAGAAACTTCGAGAAAAGATGTGAGATGTGAGTTACCTAACATGCTTGCTTTTAATTTTTTACGATTGACCAAACAGAACAATATAGGAACTGTTCGTATGCTTTAATTTGCAAATTACAAAGGAAACAAAATAACAAAAACTTGATGAGCGCATACCTTAACATTAACAGAGAGTTAATTGGTCCAAAGTTAGAGTGCTAGGGTTAACAATGTTTAATTTCCAACATTCATATTCATTATTAATAAGTGAATTTTAACAATAAATCCACTTCTTCACTTCTTGAGAATGTATTGGTTCATCACTTCTTTACCTATATATTCATATTCATTATTAATAAGTGAATTTTAAAAATAAATTTACTTCTTCACTTCTTGAGAATGTATTAGTTGATCACTTCTTTACGTATATGATTTGATTAAGTGAATGAGGATTGAATTTGCATACTTTCAAGATAGAACGAGATTGCATAAACAATAAAATAACATTATATTCGAACCAAACACTCCAAAGATTGCACAAACATTATGTTGTAGGGAGAATACAATACATTAAAGGAAAAGGAAAAACTATGCACTACAAAAGGTCTTATCTATCAAATACATGCGAAGGCTATATTTAAAAGTATGTTGGAAGGATCTACGAGCAATGTGATGAATAATATATCAAAATGTGTGTTGAATATACATGTGTTGAAAGGGTAATAAAAACAATACATTAAAGAGACATTGCATTGAGTCGAAAACCATACACAGGAAACGAATAAAAGGTTTGATAAATGATGCAAAGTTTTATATTATTTACTGCCAAAAGAAATATAGTAAATACATTGAGGGAGAATATGTGACATAGCGAGTTGAGGAAGAATATATTACATTGCAATACGTTGGAGAATAATGCAATATATTACATTAAAATGTGTTGAAGAGATATTGAAATGTGTTGAATACATATTGCAAATTTGTTGAAGAATATTGTTGTGCATTGAAAGGATGATACAAGCAATGCATTATGTTGAGATGATATATTAATACTGGTGCAATATATTAAAGTAGTGAATATATAAAATAGCAGCGCATTGAACAAAAATCTACAAAATGTGTTGAAAGGATCAGTAATTACATCAAAATAAAGTAAGTTGAAAACAATGGAAAGGCAACATTAAAACCCATTTAAGAGTAGGATTGCGAATCCATCAAAGGCTGTGTTGAAAACTATCCAAGCTGGGCATTGTAGAGAATATGTAACAAGCAGTGCGTTGAAAGATAAATACGTTGACAATATGTTGGAAGCAAATATAAAGGTGCATTGAATAGGATATGTATTTAAATAACCTATTAAAGGCATGCGATAGAACTTGTTAAAAGTTGTTATAGTATTTGCTGCAAAATTGAATTGATAATAAAGTATGTTGAAGAGATATTGCAGTGCGTTGGAGAAATATAGCAAATGAGTTGGGAGGAGAAATATTGAAATGCATTGGAAGATAATAAATTAAAGTAGCACATTGAATGATAATAAATTAAATCAGTACATTGAAAGGAGAATTAAACATAGTGCGTTACAAAGGATAATACATGCTTGCAAAGGAAATGCATTGGGGATAATACCTTTGTACTGAAAGGAGTTACAAATAACCCGAATAACCCGAAGTAAAGAATATTTACGCAGAACCTCTAATTGTAAGGACCTGGATGAGAATTTCCAAGTCTCTCCTCGTATTTTGCTCTTTTTCCTATCAAATAACATAATCACTTTGTGTACATTTCAGGTATGCAAAAAACAGAAAGAGCACTGGAGCCTCATTTTACTCGAAGTTGTCGAACTTCTGTGATGAGATTTTGGAGCTTGTACTTTTTTTACAGGCTTCTGTGATGAGATTTTGGAGCTTGTACTTCTTGTCCAGGTTACCAGAGGAGAATTTACCATCGGTAAGGCCATATTATTACATAATATCTATATGAATTTTGACATAAGAAATATTGCATATGAAAAAAAAATGGAAGCAACAATTTAATACCAGAGAAAATTGATATTCTTCATTGAAGAGAAACTAGAAGAATCGTGGGCTCTCTCTCCGGAAAATACAAACATCGGGGATATCTTAAGGATGCGATCAGACCAGCAATGTACAGTGATGAAGTAAATGCAGTCAATGATTGGCTGTCAAATTTACAGTAAGCATCAGTCTTTACCTCTTTCATATTCCTTTCCACACTAGGGAAAAATTTATGTAAAAACTCATCCATGGATGTAACGCCACCTGCAAATTGTGGTCAACAATGTATGAATACACATTCAGCACTCACAGTATTCATGTTGATGCACGAACACAAAACCAGATGCATTATTCATATTATGATACTACTATATTCTGAAGGTAAAGATAAGATTCCATAGAACATATCTTACAAGTATTCCATGCAAACTGTTGTATACAGGGAAGACTTAAAGTCAGAATGAGTATTGACAATATATATAGCACAGGTAAAGAAAAGACGCCAACTTACAGTGTGTTGCATATATGAAAGTTATTTTATTTCATTATGTTCTTCTAAGTTCAGGGCGATAGAAATAATGTGAGTTTAATGCAGACCTGAAATTCCTATATCATAACCGAAGATGAGGCCTCCAGTGGCGGCTACAATGCATGAGAAGAAGATGAACACTGTTACCCTGCCTGGGTGAACCTCCCCTCGGCTATTGCCGCCTTCGATGAACATTCCACCTGCCATTATGCACTTAATTTGGAATGCGATTTGGGGTCAAGCAAGGCCTTGTCATTACCCAATACCTCAGTTATGATTTGAATTACTATTTCAAATCCGTGGCAGCTTCCATATGCCAACAAATTACACAGAAGAAAACCAAAGGACAATGTCCATTGATATGGAAGAACTCAACTAAATATAGCACAATGGGAATGCCGTCAGCGATATGGATAAAACCAAATCCTACCTTATCTAAAATGAATTCAAAAAATGCAACTGAAAGTAGCTCCCCACAACCGCGGGCTCTCTCTCCGGAAAATACAGACATCGGGGATATCTTAACACAAATACAGACGTGAAAATCCCTAGTTACCATGGCATTAGGAATAGGAAAATCATAAATTAACTAAGAGATTAGAGGGTTAATGACTTCAGATTTAATGAATAGAAGTTCAAGAGCGCTGCACAGATGCTATACTTGTAAATAGTCATGAAAACATTGGTATGAAAAACGTCGATGTAGACTTTAAATAGGCATGCAATAGTATAATTTATTCTTCAATTGATTTTACCATAAACAACACGAGGCGAGCATTAACCTCTATTATGAAATCATGAAACAGAGGAACCAATGCTGTGCGAATGGCGACCCTAATACGATGACCAACAATATAAAAGTAGATAGCAGCTACTAATAATTCTAATGAATCAAAATTCCACAAATAACTAACTTACAGAATGAGAAACTAAGAGCTTATGGACATGCATATTACAGAAGATCATAACCGAAAAATTTACCCCTTTCCTCTTTTAATTACTTTCAAACTGATGGGAATATGAAGAATAACGGTGCACATGTCAACTGAAGTAAAATTGTAAGTGATTAAATCATTTCTTATGGTGGAAGAGTTCACATGCAAAGCTTGTAGGGAAGTGGAATTTCTCAGCCATTTACAGCCTAGGCCGAGGCACATTGCAATATTACTGGCATATTACAAATCCCATTCAGGAACTAGGTGGCCAACAGCCTTCAAATCCACACGCAAGCATATAACTGTGTAAAATCACCCTTGATATATATATATATATCATTGAATAACTCAATTCACGTTGAAATGGTAGAAAACCCCTGTATTGCTATCATTAAGAGCCAAAACAAGTTCGATTACAGTCACCTGGGTGACAGTTTTGGAAAGAACATTTCTTCACCCAGAAGCAAAAATCTATATACACATTAAGAGCAGAGCTCTATTCAATTACGTAGGGTCTCCACACACAAGAAAAAAAAATACACTAAGAGAAACGCTCTATGCAAATACAAAGGTGCATCATAAGCCCCTTGAATAAGTTCTCTTTAAAATAAATAACCAGACAATATCACACAATTCATCATTAACACACAACGAACAGTGGTAACCAGACCCATTATCCAGAGGTATGGAAACTCAATTTCAGAGCCACAAAATAGGATTTCAACCGACCTGGAAAGTAGCGTTGTAGGATAAACCCATTAGAAAAGAATATGCCGAGGAGGGTGCAGGCCCCAAGATAGTAAATTTTGAGGAGTGTGAAAATACCTGCGTTCAGACCACCACATAGCAGATAAGGTCAGCACCTGCTGGAAACATTCCCATACCTGAATTGTAAGAAAAATATTTAAATTACAGAGGTAATTACTTGAGGAACAAAAGGGGTGGATCTGGGTCACCTATTTCACCGAGACGAAATCATCCAGCAGAAAAAACAAGGAAATGGAGTCAATAATTCATCCCTAGAACATGATAGACAAACTCATGTTAGAAGCAACCTATGAAACACTGAAAACTCTACATTCTCTAACCTAAAAGAGTCGGGACATCAAGCTTCAAGCTGGAGCGCCACTGAGTGAAAATCTCTTGAAGGACCGGGACATCAAGCCTCTGTATGGAGCGCAACTGAGCAAACATATCTTGAAGGAGGCTGGTAATAGGCGCAGAAGCCAAATTTATGTCGCAGACGGAGGAATCACCCTGCAACAAAAAGAAAAAAAAAACCATATTAAAACACTATAAACCATGAGTCCAAGCCCTTATACAAAATAAACCCACAATCAAAGCAATGCTTGTACCTGGTGCGGCAGAGGGAGAAGTTGTTGGTTGCAGTCTTCCTAAGGAATGACAGAGCAGCTAAAAAACGTTATACCAACAGTCTCCTAAACCAAAAGGAACCCCTCCCTCTCAACAAAGGGATTTTGCGATGACACTGGCGGTTGGAAAAAATACATCTAAGGCAGGGAACAATATCCATGTAGGGTGCATTGGAACAACCGCGGGCTCTCTCTCCGGAAAATACAGACATCGGGGATATCTTAACACAAATACAGAGGTTTTTTCATCACCTAGGGGTGTCGACACGTGCATTGCATGCATCCAAAGCTCGATCAATGGGCAGGGTAGCAACGCCACCTTTATTTAGTTAAGGTTACATATTTCTTGCATAAAACTTTGCATAAAAAAGCTTGTTAAAAACTCATTTACCAAACTTTGGATAAGTAAAGTGTTGTAGGTGTATTTTTCTCTCGATCCACACGAAGTTTCCAATAAGAGGTAAAAAAGAAAACTTTGGATAAATTGTATAGCACGCTAAATTGATGTTCGAAAACTTTGGATAAAATTTGGAAAACATAAAAAAAATTGGTGATTAATTGATTGTCAGCGATAGATCGATCGCTAATAGTCCCAGGCAGGGACTAATAACTATAATTATAATTTATTATATAATCCCCTTGGTTGGATAAAAGTTAGTTTCTAGGCCATAAATGTGCATCTAAACACCTATGTCATTGAAAATTTGTAAGTAAGAAGGAAGTAAAGGTTCATGGTGAAAAATAAATATGAAAAATCACCAAGGTATCATTAACGTCAATCACATGTATTAAGTAGGATCACAATAATGATGAATAAAGGGATTTTAACAATGATATAGTCTAAAACGAAGAAGCACAATCAACTAAATCACATTATACACCACCTCTTCTAAGGAATAATGGTACCATCTATAATAATAATGATAGAAATCTCATAATATGACTAGCCACAATTATAGGAAACAAAGAGACAAGAACCCTAAAATTCAAGGGAATCATTTAAGGTAAATATATCACAATGTTAGTAGATTCGGGACGTACACACTACTTCATGGATATTAATTTCACACGAACATTAATTTTCTTTTTGTACATTGTAAGGGATCACATGGTTACAACTAATGGTCATAAGATTTTGATCTTATGATGATGCTATAAAGTTTCTATATAGATACAAAATATAGAACAACAATTTGGATCCGTTAGTGGAATGGACTTGGTGATAGGAGCATAATGGTTGATGAAATTGAGAAACTATGCCAAAAACTTAAGGGAACAATTCAAATGGTAAGGGAAGGATTAAAAAGTATATGGATAAAAATATTATATCATCTACAAAAAGAACACATCAATATTCAAAAATAATTTCAGAATCAAGATGCATGTCTATGATGGAAGAAAAATTCATCCAAGATTGCTTTGATGAGAAAGCATTCTTCAAACGAAGGAAACATAATATAAATAATAATACTATGTAAAAGTTGAAATGGTTTTAATCAAATGCTATGAGTTGCCAAAACCATGGGCCTATAAACCATTGGCATTAAAACTAATTAATGATTAAAATAATAAATTAAAATATAATAATAAATAATGATAATAATGTCATGACTAAAAAGTCATGATTATTCATTAAATTGCATCTTAGGCCATAATTATAGCTATGGCCCTCAATGTATCTCATATCATCAATTTAGTTATTGTTAAATATATAAATTTATGCACATTATTTTAAGAATGATTGTTTGCTACAAATATATGTCAAAAGTACTTTTCTCCATAAAGATATCCAATCCAACAACCACTGGGGTTTGTACAAAATGGTCACATACCCTTGATTTCTAAGTTGAAGACATATTTATATTGCCTTAAACAAGCACCTTTCTATTGACAATGTTGGAAATCCATCAACCAATGGGGTTTCCCAATGAAAATTCCTAATTAGACTCCACACCATTTGGTGTGGGAGCCCTTTCGGAACTAATGCTAGAGTGCCATAAATTCTTATAGATTTTCCTTAGCTGCAAAGTTCAACACAATACAGCAATGTACAGGTGCTTTTGGATTAGCAAGTGAGTATGCCTTGTGGACTGTTCAACTACAAAATGTATCAATGTTCTTCTATAGAAAGGGGAGAGAAAAATGAGCCTTTTAAAGACAAATAATAGTACTAATCTAGAAAAGACACACGAGCATATACATATAAATGAATCATTTGAAAACTAGCGAAATAGTGAACATAGAAGCAACAATTGTTAAAACAAATACGATACACCTTCAACAAGAGAAGTACCAAATCCACCAAAATAGTTCAATTTCCTTAGTACAGATGAAATAACATACATCACAAACATTCAAATATTAGTCTTATGATATTTACGACATACACATGAAGGTTTGCTAGTTCAATGAGATTCTGAATTAAGCAAAAGTTCCAAGATACATCAAGATAGTGAACACCACTAGCCCCAATAATGGAGAATTAGAGCAATCACTTTCTCTTCCAAAAGAACTATCTTCCTCTCTGATGCCTCATATGAGGATCCAAGGTGAAAATTTCTTTACATGAGCTATGAGGGCATATATATAACAAATTGAGTGAACATTCAGCTCCCTTGTGACTCTTAGACTTCCCTCATGACTATTTGACTTCTTTATGACCTTTCAACTCCCTCATGAATTTTCACATTTTGTACATGGCTATTGGAATTCCACTTTACATTACATTTCATATACATTGAAATCACATAATCCACAAATGATGTGGTCAATGATGACATGACACTTCAACAAGGTATGACAAGGCATTGATGACATGGACTGCATAATGACATGGAAATGTCAAGCCATTCTTGTTACCACTATAATTGAGTCCTCTTGAGAGATGGTGCATGTTTTTCTTCTTCCTCCTTCATCTTCCTTGAAAGTAAGGAGTCTTTAATGTGGTCGTGATTTTTTATCGTCTATTGTACTCTGGTGTTCCTTCATATTCTTGTCTAATGATCATCTTATCTCTTTAGCTCCATAGGTGTCTTCTAGCATGATCTCCTTCTTCTTTTCCTCCACCATCATCCTATGATGATAAGATAGTGTACTTGCAACTGACACCGCTCATGACAAGCCACCATCAATTCGATAACTCCTATTCTAACATGTTTCATGAAATCACTGGTTAGGGCTAGAACTAGGTGACTAATTGAGTGATTGACTCAGGGATTACATAGTTCCAGAGGCCAAGGTCCAGGATTGAGGCTTGAGACTGCACAATGTGTAGTTTAGGATGGCAAGGGTCAAGGATTGTGTAATTGAGGGGTTCAAGAGCTCAGGGTTGGGGCTTGAGGCTTGAAGTTGCCCAATGCACAATTTTGGAAGGAAAAACTTAAGGAACTGCATAGTTGAGGGACTCAAGAGGTCAAGCTTGAGGATTGATCCTTAAAGTTTCCCAATGTGCAGTTCTGAGAGGCCAGGCTAGGTGACTACACAATTCAAGGGCTCAAGAGCTCAAGGTTGAGGTGTGGAGTTTCCCAATGCACAATTTAGGTAGGAGAACAAGCCGGGAGGATTATGCAGTTCAGGGGTTCAAGGGATAAAGCTCGATGCTCAAGGATTGAAGTTTCCCAATGCATAATTCTGAAGGGATAAAAGTATCAAGGATTGTGCAGTTGTGCAACTCAAGGTGTTAGGCTAGAATCTTGAGGCTTGACACTGTGAAGTGTGTAGTTGTGGCTAGCTGGAGAGCATAAATTTCACATTTCTGAAGCTCAAGGGTCAAGGTTTGGCACTGTGACTATGTAGTGCATATTTCCAAGAGGCAAGATCAAGGGTTTAGGGTTGAGACTGTATAGTGTGTAGTTCTGGGAGGTTGAGTGAAGTCAAGTTGCCTAGGAGTGAAATTTTCTAGATAAGGCTAAGTGTGGGATCAGTGAAGCTCAAGTAAATAGAGACAAAACTTGATCATGATCATACACTCAAATAATGGACGACAAAAAATTTATCACTTAGAAAAAAAGAACAACATGATGTCATCAATGTGAATGTGCTAGAATGTACTGTTACACTGGACAAATCCGTCTTGTGGGCAAGAGTGATCTCCCTAGATCCTTGACAAAAACTAGAAACAAGCAAGATAATTGAACTGAACCTTTCCCTAAGTTGAACTTGTTTGAATTATAAGAATTAAAGCTAATTTATGGGCCTCTTACCTATTTCACGATATGCTTGATGAAGATCCCTTGTTGTGATTCGATGCAACTATTCAATGCTTGATAAGACCTACAAACGTCGACCATAAAAGGATAAAAAACATATGGGATATAATAATCCAAACAACTTAACCTAATGATCAAGGAGATTAGGAATTGAATTTTCCTTAATAAACATGATAAACAATTGCAAACCATTCATTATTCCAATAAGACAAATCAATGGTAGAAATTATTCATTTGTATTAATCAAAGATTAAGAGGAGCCTTACAACCTTTGCCGTGATGCCATGAGGTCCCTACCAAATTCCTTCAATCTCCTCCTTAGATGGCAATCTTTCCAATTTCAAAGCAACAACATAAGTTTGTCTTCTCTAAGTTCTGACCTCCTCAATCCCTCTACCCTCTAGTCATTTTATAGGCCAAGAGGAAGAAGTTTTTGATCCAAAAGAGAAGGATGAGACTACTTCATTGAGGGATTAGGTTACCATGAGAAAAGGGAATAAGATGCATCATCTGAGGGTTATAGTTCGAATAGTCATCACTTGGAAGCTTTTAGTTAGGAAATATTCGACCAACTATGTTTCTAGAATGTGCTTTTTATTTTTACTTTCTTGAATTCACCTGCGTAGGTTTATAGTGGCAGACAAGGTGCAACTCTATGTTGTTCTTAGAGTTAATTCTAGCGAATGTGAATGAAACTCTAGAAAAATTAGCGCAGGTGGAACTTAACAAGGCATGACAACTATTTTCCCCAAATTTCTCATCTACTTCAAGATATTTTGGGTTGTTTGACTTCTGATGGAGCTAGTTCAAACATGTTCACGAATGGTAAAAAGACCCATAAACTGATCAAGTGTCATGGTGACAAATTGGCATGTAACAGATTGCCCCTAAAGTACGAAGTCTATGAAATAAGTTTAAAATATTGAAGCACTTTATCATTCCAAGGATCATATCAGAGGCAATGGTAGGAAACCTATAGGGAACATTCAAGGATTATAATACAAATATGTATCAAAAATCATCTTTGAGGTAGGCATTCCCATACTCAGAGTAAAGCGAACTCAATGAAAAAGCATGGAAACCAAAATAATATAGATGGTAGACACACCATGGATGCAACCATCTCTCTACATAATCATGAATATAAAATCTCCTCGCAACCTGGATTGATGAAACTAGATCCAAGGACTTGATCTCCATCTCTTGATCCACAGTATGAATCTAACCATGCGAGTGCATGTTTCGAAGTCAAAAATAGAAATAACCACTTGATTATCGGTCAATGATTTGAACTATTAACAAGTGCAAGAGAAACCACCAATAATGAAAATGGTTCTTAAGGTACTTCTAGTACAATCTATGAAGTGTGAATAGGTGATCTAAAGTCAAACACTCATAGAATCGTTCGATCGAAGGCCAATGATGATAACTCATCAACGAAAGTGAGAAACCTGCCATTAAGGCATGTAGGCTTCAAGGTATTGAAGGTTTCTATATCAACTTGCTAGATAATGAACTGAAGTCGATAAGAAGCGACCCCTCATACTAAAGCCTACGACACGAAACATAATTTCAAGTTTTGAAAATAGTTTGCAAGGACTGACTCAAGGATGGAAAACACGATTGAAGGCTAGAATTTTCACAGCGGTTTTGAAATGAGGTTGAACTTCTCTTGAACACATAACGATATGAAAATTGACTTGGCAGCATTTGACTTAACGATAACACCAAAAACCATGAAGACTTTCAAATGAGGTTCAATTAATTGTAAGACAAAAGGATTTCCCAATCCAGACATGAGTGTGACATAGTGCCGTGTTCAAGAGCAACTTGCTACCTTTAAAAAATGATAATGTAAAATGGACACCTTTTCCCAATTGTCCCCCAGCATTACTGGCAAGTACCTCTTTATTTTTTACAAGCATGAGGAGGATAACCTATGCTTGGAATAAGCTCATCCTTTGGATGAGTCCATCAAATTATTTTTAAGAAACCTAAGAAGGAATGGTTCAGTCACGTTATGCTTAACGGTACCTATACTGTTTAGTTTTTACGAGTCTAGTAAACGAGTAACTCAATGTCGTTTTCTTTTAAGAGTTTGAAAAAGACACAAAAAAGAAACTCATTCAGTTCTTTTACTGTAAAATTTTAACGAGCCTGGAGAAAGAAATCTCAATGTTTTTCAATTTTAGAGAGTCAAAAGAAAAACATAAGAAGACTCCATCAGATTCTTTTTCATAAGTTTTAGTCTCTCAAGCATGAAAAAGGATAAAATAATACAAGAGAGAACTCTATTGACCATGTTCGATCAATGTATACCCTTTTCATAAATAGTCCTAACTCAGTCCATAAAAGGGGTAAACTTATACTGAGTGGACGGTTGTTCATTTACTTTTACAAGTTTGAACAAGCAAGTACTCAACAATCTTTTCATTTTGAAAGAGACTAAAAAGGGCTTAAAAGAAGAATCCATGATTTTCGCTTTTCGTAATTTTTTAAGAGCATGAAAAGTGATAAAAGTCTGCTAAATAGTCAAAATGATTCATCCTCACTCCATAACCTATCCTGCACATTTAAATTCAATAAATCATCATAACCACTCAAAAATGTCATTTTCCCTCTTAAAAGGTTTTAAATATAAAAAATAATATTTTTTAACTTCAAAAAATCCTATAAAAGTGGGAATGGTAAATTATTTTCACGATTTGCATTTTTACCATTTGAGAGCAAAGAGAGGAGTTTTTACCACCATACTTCTAGGACTGATTCCAAACTAACCGAGGGATGAAATCGTGTGCCACTTCTTCCAGGTAGAAGATCTCTCCTTAACTTAGCTTTTCATCCATTTAAAATTTCATTTTAAGCTCTCGTTAGTTTTTTGGGGCAAAACTATGTATAAAAATGTTCCCTCAGTCTTGTGTTGCTTCTTTACAGTTTGGCCCGCGCTGCCAATAAAATTTTCCATACGGAAAATCATGGCCTGCCTGGTACTTTACTAGAAAAGTTCGTGTAGCTGTGCCCTGTCCGTAAAACAGCGGTTGCGCAAGCACCGTGGGTTTATTTTTAAACAAGTTTTGGGCCAAAAAGCCATGAGATGGGTTTCAATGGTTCTAATCTTTTTAAAATGGTCATTTCTAGTCATTTGATTGCTCAAAATGGAGTGGAGGGAAAGTGAGCATGAAGCCAATGATTTGGCGGCTTTGGCAGATCCGGCCACCATGCAGGCTCTCAGAAATTGTGGCCTCATGAAATATTGGATCATTCCTGGGATGAAGGCTCAGGTAGATCTGATGAAATGGCTGGTAAAAACCTGGAATGTCCAGGAACAATGTTTTTTTTATTGCAGATCATCGTGTTACCATTCACACCGATGATATCTATTTCTTGACTGGGTTGTATCATCGGGGAGCTGACATTTCATTATTTGGAAAGAGGGCAAGAGGAGATAATACTAATGGGTGTCTATGGCACTTTGCAGGAGTGCACCACCCAAGGATGGGAGAATTGATATTCAGGCCATCAAGCTTTTTTCTCTGAGGATCATTACTTTCACTATTTGCAAACTATGTGGCAGCTCTTCCCTTCATTTAGACACATGGGCACAGATGTAGATGGCCATGGAATGTTGGGAATCCATGATGTAAAATTGGTGTGAGGTGGTGGTGGTGAACATGAAGGGCCAGTTGACTAGATGCAAGAATGGAAAACTGAAGAATTTAGGTTATGGTGTCATTCTTGTTGCTTTTTCCCTAGAGATGATTCCTATTCTCTGACCACAACATATTCTAGTAGATGAGGGGGCCCCTAGGGATCTACGCATGATGAGGTGGGTTGCATTGATGGCATGCCATGGAGGTGATGGACCAGTAGCGAGGTATACTGCAGATTTTTTTGACTGGTTAGGCTAGCAGATTGTTTTGATTGAGGATTTTTTGTATGTCAAGATGGATTACAGAGGTGATCTTGATATCCCACTTCCAACCAGAACTCAGTAGGGTGATCTAGGTGAGAATTTCACATTTTGGCATATTTCCAAAATTTTAAAATTTTTTGTTTTTTTATCTTCAAAGGCTAATTATGCGAAATGCATGTGCAGATGTTGGCCCAACCCGACCAGCAGGGTTGAGACAATTTGATAGACAAGGCGAGAAACATATAGCAACTGTGGAAGCTAACCTAGAGGCAGAGGATATCTTGGTAGAGCTGGAACACAACTTTGAGAGGTTGAATTCAAATATCACAGAGACTGGGACAGATGACATTCCTTGTGCCTATCGGAGACATGTAGTTGGGGTTCTAGGGCCCCTTACACATTTGCTGCGTCGAGTTGCTCATGCTATCATTTGTTATCATGAGGATCATTATGCTTAGTTGTTCTAGTTTCTAGGACCACATTTTGATTTTTGGTGTCAGCATATTTGGAAAATAAAAGGCCATAGGGCCTTATGTCCTCGGATGACATATTTTGTAGACACACACTTTTATACAAACTCTATTTTAATGAAAAAATACTACTTTTTCCTATTGTTTATCTTGATCAATGTATGAATGAATATTGTTTTTAATTTAAAAATGTTGCAAATGTCTATTTAACACATGATTCACCAATGCATATGTCAATTTGTTTAAATATCTGAGAATGCGTTGATATTCGATATAATCAAATTGCCTCTCCAAAAGACAGACTCGTAAAAATATTCTTAACATTGTTGGACTCCTTACTGTATAGACCCCATTTAAATGTAATACCACGAGCTGTGAATCTAACCTAACAATCAAACACTAGATACCAAATGTGATGGCATAAGCTAATAGCTTAATGACTGCACTATATTCCGCTATGTTGTTTGTTGTTTGACCAAGACATATTCCATGAATAGAGACTAGCTCATCACTGGGTGAATAGATAACCCAGGTTGCAGAAGATAAATTATGAGTACTATGACTAGCACCATTAGCAAATCCAATGTAAGTCTACGAGAATGTCGACATCTGCAAATCAAGTGTGAAAACAAGATAAGCAAGAGAAGTAGTAGAAAATGTGAAAATCATTAACTATCACACATACCTAACAAAGGTAAATAATGTATATATGTTCACCAAAAATTTATTCATAATATTTCTTTAGGTAAAGACCATTTTTGGGCTTTTCCAAAGGAATACCATCGTAATCAACCAACTAATAGGCTCCTTTGGCTAATACGCATTTTATGATGTAAGGGCCATGCCACATGGGTTCGAAAACTTTATTGACAGCTTCGACCTAATCATTAGCTTGTGGTTAGTACGGAGTAGAGCTATCATGGCGTAGACCAAGTTGTGCAGATAGTTCAACCATCATAAAGTTATGAAAATGACTACCATGGTCTGTAACAATAACTTGTCGGATACCAAACTGAGAAATCACATGATTGAAAATGAAAAATGTTGCAGTTTCACCGTCATCTCTATATGTAGGCATCACCTCGGCCCATTTCGTAAAGTAATCGACTGTAAGGATAATATACCCATGTCCCCTAGCCGAGTGAGGGATACAGTTGATGAATTCAATGCCCCATTTGGAAAAAAGACCAACAACTATGATAAGGTGAAGAGGAGCTGGAGGTGCTCGCATTTTGCGATCGTAGATTTGGCAATTATGGAATTTGTGAACTGTTGTAATGCAATATTTACATTGATGGAAAAAAATAACCAACACGTAATATATTTTGGGCAGTAGCATACCCAGACATATGACCACCACATGCTCCAGAGTGGAAATCATTTAATGCTTTTTCAGCTTCTTGGAGAGTTAAACAACATTGAAATATAGAATCAATACCATGACAGTAAAGAGTGTCACCAATAATGTTGTATTGTTAGGATTGGTATTAGATTCAACAAAAATCAGTTTAACTCAGGCCTAAAAGTTTGTGTTTAGAGATATATAATGATATCTCCATACCACGAATATGATGTACTAATAATAAAGAGAGATTTGTTAGCAAAAAAATCTTCTGCTATAGTTTCTACATCAGTATGAGGAAATTCACACAATAGTCTGGCGAAAATCAAATATTTCTTCGATTTTGATTTTTCAAACTCCAAATCAAACTCTTGTAAGATGACTATCCACATGGAATATTTCCCCCCTAGCAATTGTTTAGTGAGAATATACATCATAGTGTTGCAATATGAAATGACATTTTTTTCAAAGAAGTATATAGTGATGAAATCGTTGAACAACTTGTACAACTTCCAAGGCTAGATTCTCCACATGTGTGTATTTAATCTCAATTTTAGTGAGACTTCTACTAAAATAGTAAATCACATGTTCATTGCTAGAATCATCCTCTTGGACTAACACCATGCCAATAGTGGCATCAAACACAACTAAGTACAGAAAGTAATCTCGATGATAATCAGGTGGATGCAATAATGGCACTTTGGTTAGTGCATGTTTTAATGCATAAAATGATTTATCAGCAAGCTCATCCCATAAAAATGGAATGACATTTTTCAACAGTCTAGAAAAACCCTAGGTTAGTTTCACATAATTGTGGATGAATCTACGCAAAAAAATTTGCTTTCCCCTAAAAACTTTGGAGTTGAGTAAGGCTAGAAGGAGAATGAAAATTCAAAATTGCCTCTACCTTAAGGGGATCGACATGAATGCCTTCTTTCGAAACGACGAAACCTAGAAGCCAACCTGATTTCACACAAAAAACACATTTGTGCGGATTCAAGCGAATATTGTAGTGCCTGCACCCAATGAAAATTGCTTTTAAGTGCAATGGGTGATCTTGCCTTTTCATTGAATGAGTCGGCAGATCATCTAAATAAGGTTTAATAATATGTTTGATATCGTGGAATGCATAAGACATTTCTCGTTGAAAAGTTGCGCCAACATTTTTCATACTAAATGGGATTTGTGATAAGAAAAAGTTCCCCATGGGCATATAAATGTAGTTTTGTATTAATCGGTAGGGACTATGTTTATCTAATTGTAGCCAAAAAATCCATCCATTAATAAAAAAAATTCATTCTCGACACAGTCATCGACAATTTGGTTGATATATGAAGTTGGATAATTGTCCTTAGGACAAGATTTATTAATATCTCGGTAATAAACACATACTCAAATAGTTCCTTGTTTTTTTATTAACAAGCACAACATTTGATACCCAATCAGTCAAAGGAACGAGGTAGATGAATCATGCTTTCAACAATTTTTCAACCTCTGTCTTGATAGTGGTATATTTTCATGGATGTATAGGACGTAATCATTGTCTAACAGGCTTAGCATCTGGATAAGTTTTTATTTCATGTAAAACTATGCTAGGGTTGATTCATGGCATTTCTTTGTATGACCAAACAAATATGTTGCAGAATTCCTGAAATAGGGATTTTTAAGTTTGAATCTCTTCTAAAGAAGAAGAATCTCCTATATTAATATTTTCAGTTATCCTAGGTTTCACTGAGATATCTATGGGTATCATTGCCGATACATTCCTTAAATTCTATTCAGAACTGGAAGAAAGGGTAGTTATCGGACATTGAGGATCGCTAAGGGTCTCAGATGAAAACATAGATGAGAAATTATTCTCAATTTTATTGAAGGATGGCAAGAAGGTTGAACTATGATGAGTATCATTCCATGGCATTTCATTCAAGGTCATAACTTTCATAATCCCTTCACCCATTAAAAAATATTTTCTAAAAGGATCACGCATAGAGATTGGTTCCAAGTGTGACAAATGATAATATTCATCAATAATTGTATTCATTCAATTGTCTTCAAATGTTGATGAGTTGGAAAAGGACTGAATTGCCTCATAAGCTAACTCAAAAGGGCTACGAGGCATCTCACTACCATATAAGATCATTTCTGATTCTAAAGGTACTTTCCATGGATCTCTCGATTTGAAGGTACTTGATGTAATCATGTTAATATGGGCATCATTATGAGGGAAATTGGGTGGAGGGAATGTGAAAGTTCCCATAAAGATGAGTCTTTGAGAATACCAGCACCAACTTCTTCATAGGGAGTCATTGATTTTCCAACAAAAGGCACACTACGAGTGGAATTAGAGTCTGAGTTGTAGTAGGATAATCAATCTACTTTCATAATTCTTCCTTTGTGAGGAAACTTGATCATCCTAAAATTTGATGAGACTACCGACGCCATGGTATAAGTCCAACTTCGACTAAGCAAAAGGTTATAGTCAAGTTGAGCATCAACAACCTCAACATCTATTGCAACCATTTTTCCCTCTAATTTGATTGGAAAATAATTTAAAAGTCCATATGGATGAAAACCTCTTCCATCAAAGGCTTTCAAAGTCATGGGAGATTGATTGATTGTTGGGAAACACAAAGCTTTCCAAAAGGAAATGGACATAATAAATGTTGATTCTCCTTCGTCAATCACTATTTGAAAAACTTGTTGTTTTTTGACATGAACTGGTATTTGAAAAGCTCCTATGGCTGATAATAATAACTTCCTTTGTGCTGGAAAAGTCTGCAGCACTTCAAGAGCCGACATTGCCGACGATGACATAGCCAAATATTTGACGATGTTATAGTTCTAATTAGCCCTAAAATGAGGATTAAAGGTTGAATTTCAAGGCATACCCTTAGGAGGAGGATGAATTATCATATCAGTGTTTGAATTTTCAATATGTAATGATTCAAAATAAGGAGGAGTAGATGTGGAAGTTTGACCAACTGGACCAGAGTCATCTCCATCTTCAACAGGACTCTTTGACATGTAATCTTTGGATCTCGTTGCTACCATAACCTTGGAAGACATCATCATGATATCTGTTGATGCAGATGAGGAGGATTGGTCATGAGAAACCATTTTACTATCTTGGGGAGGAAAAGGATCCTTCAAAACAGCGAGAGTGGATGAAATTTTGACAAATTTGGAAACTTCGGCCTAATGTGGGCACTCCTTGGTGTAATGATCTTCATCACAAATTATGCAAGGATACCGAGGTTTCTTCTTTTTATCAGATGATTCGTTCTTGTTTGATTTATCTTTAGAATGAGTGTCTTGTTTAGCTTTTCCTTTTCCTTTTTTCTTATTTTCGGATTGCTTACCCTTGCCAGTAGATGACTCTATGAAATTAATTTCTGAAGTACTTTCGGGAGAAGGATCTTATTTAGGTGAATCAGATAGAGCCAAAATCTAATTTTTCCTAGAATTTTTCTTTTTGTTCTTAGATTTTTGGCTCACAGAACCAATCATGCCATCTGCGGCAAGTGATCCTGTAAGGGCTGGATTAGTTTGACAAGGTTAGGGTAAATTTAGGATCTTTTCATACAAAGTACCAGACTGAGTATAAACAAGATCAAGGTATTGAGCACGAGTCATTACTTGATCTTCAGTTACAACACCTCCTTTGGCCACATCTTTAGTTATTACTAGTAAAATAGTTTTTTTGAACCATTTGGCCAAAATCTGGTATGGAATGTAAAATTTAACCAAGCGACATCTTCATCTCCATTCGTGAATGTGATCTGAGGTATGGGTTGACGTTGAATGCTTTAAAGAAGTTAAAATTTTGGTTCCATTTTCATATCAAATGGGCAATTGAAAATGGATCAAAAAAGTTATAGCAAGGTCATTAAATGTGCTGAAGGAAGCGCGCAACAATTCTACATACTATTTGGCTACCGAATCGGTTAAGGTCCATTGAAAAAGTCGTAATCTAATAGAATCATCGATTAACGAGTTGAACATGCATCAAATATGATAAGCCATAACATGGTTGGATGGATCTTCGCTCGAGTTACCTTCAAACTTAGGAATATCACTGTGCAACTTAGTAGGAATGGCTAGCTGAAATGGTAAATAAGGAAGTGGGTCATTAGTTAACTGAGAGAGGTTAGGTAAATCCAAAGTTGAAATGAAGGGGAACTAGTGTTAGGATCCTAAGACAGATATTAATAACCCTGAGGGATGAGTCCCATACCAGGAGGAGGATACCCAAGATATCCTGGAATAACTTGGGTAGTTGGAATCTGCATACCTCCTGGATATCCATGATGAACCATACTATATTGCAGTTGTATATGTTGTTGAAACGTATGACCTAGGTATGGTTGATTCTGAAAAGGGAGACTCTGAACCATTTGACCTTGAACAAACTTTCCTTGAAAGGATTGATTTTGGAAAGGTTGACCTTGGAGAAATTGATCTTGAAAAGGTGGAACTTGAACAAAATAACTCTGGGGTAAACCTTGGAAAGGTTTCCCTTGAAATGACACTTCCATAAATGGTACGTTAGGTTGTACAACACGTATTTGGGGCATTGATAGAATTGTAGGAATATATTGAAAACCAGTTACGTGAGGTAAAGACTGAACAAGGGGTTGCACCATTACTTGCGATATAAGTGGGATATTTACCTATGACACTCATGGAATGGGAGTTTAAGGTGAACCTAAACCTGGGTTTTGAACAGTCGTTGGTATAGTAGACTATACCAAGGGTTGAGGAGTACTCGGGACATGATGCTGAAGTGATTGTTGGGTAGGTGTCAATGGATTAAAATAGATAGCTGGTTGGACTTGAAAAGGCATACCTTTAAAAGGTAATTGTTGTATAGGTTATCAAATAGCTTGAACATGTTGATACATAGGTACTTGAGAAGAAACTGGAATTTACTGTTGATTTAACGAAGGGTTCCAGATTATATTCATTATGGCGTAAGACATTCCAACGGTGGGTTGAGGCATAACAGGCTGACCAAAACTAGTTTGATACATTTGAGCATAATTAATATAATTCTAGTAGGGGTTTCCCCCCCAGCTGTAGGATAAGCTCCACCCAAAGGTTGTCCTTCGAGTGGAGGATATGACGATTGGCCCCCAGGTGGGTAATAACCACTTGTTGGGTTGGTTTGTGGGTTACCAACATTACCAGAAATCATATTAATAAATGGTTTAGATGTTAAAACTTCATTGGTAGGGTTAATTACACCGATTGACATGTTTGAAGATGAGTTCTAGGAAGAACCTCCTGAATAAGATCCCACAAGAGAGTGATATCTAGGTGGTAGAAAACCACCATACAATGTTGACTTTGGAGAAGTAGAAAACATAGATGTGTCTGATGAGGTACTTCTAGAAGCCATCATAGACTAGCCAAAACCTGGTACAATAAAATAAGGAGTTGTGTATTGTGGAATTCCTCATCCTAAAAATTTCAAGGGTGTGAAATACCAAGGTTTAGGATGAAGAGACCTAAACAAAAGCTCTGAGGTATCTGTAGGTTCACTGGTAAAAACTATTGGTTCTTCCTCTTTGTCCGAAACAATTTCTTTAATGGAAATGAGACCAGGAGGGAGACTATCAATAATAATAAGTTTCACATGCAGTGAATGTCGAGGATCTGGAATATACGTTGTAGCAGGTGTATGAGTCTCATGATCATAAATATCATACTCGGGTTCATAAATATTTGGTTCAGAAATGTGATTTGTATCTGGAAAGTCTCCAGTATCTGATTCAATTTGGATGAGTTCAATAGTTTGTAAATCATATCCTTCTGAGTGTGATGTTAATTTTTGAGTTTGATCAAATTGAGTTTCTATCACTTCAAGGCCTAGAATAGTATATGTTATCATTTGATTAACTTCAATTCATTTTACATCAGATTCTATAATAGTAGAAGTTTCAGTTTCTACTACAGTTCCAGATCTTGGTGATTTAGATTTTTCGGCTTTTATCTTTTCTCACTAACTTGGTGTATACTCAGGGGGGTCCTCGAGTATTCTACGCGATTGTCTTGGTAATTCCACCACAATAAAAAAAATCAATTGATCAATTACACAATATCTAAATTACACCTAAAGTCTCTAAAATGTAAAAAACAAACAACACAGAAAGTAACATGCGCTAAAAATCCTTGAGTTCAAACCATACAAACTGACTCTTCACATAGATCAATAATTACTAGTTGGTGATGAAATCCAACATTGTAGTGATCAAGGTGAATTTTTTTATAGAAATGGTCTTTTGGAACTAGTTACCCTGAAAACTTGCTTAATGAAATAGTCTAGTGCAAGAAACTCTACTATAAACCATCTCGAGCAAAGATTACCCTCCAAAAAGTTCAAGTGAGTCTATTCAACGTCTATTATAGGTACAACAAGACCTTCCCTTTGTCGTTACCTTGGGTAGAGCCCTAGGATTATGGTCACTAAGTTTACCAAAGATAACAATTTTACCTGGGGGGACAATCAAAAATCATACATACACACAAGGGAAGAGTAACAAGCGCAATCCCCTTGAAGACTCCTCCACATGATCAATTGGATGTTTACTTTCAAGTGACCCCAAGTACCTTTCAATACTATTGTAATACGTGCAAATCACTATATCTAGGCCGATGAAGTGGGTACAATCATTTCACCAGATTCGACATGATCTCGTTCTTAACTCATGTACAAGAAGAGCTTCCTAGAGAAAAAAAAGAAATAATTGGATTTTCTCTCCCTAACTAAAGATTCTATTGTTCATTTGTAGCTTTGGAAAGTTTACTTCCTTCCCTATTCCAAAGTCCTAACCTTAAGCTATTGTAGGTGACAAGAGGCCTAAAAAATGTAAAATTATAGATGAATTTTAATTAACGTTGTATTATTAAGTTGTTCTTTACTCAATAGGTCATGAAGGTGAAACTTATGATGTTATAACATGAATCGAAATCTTAATGCACACAAAAATGCAATAGCAACTTTCAAATTAGATGAAATCCTATTTAGAGAAAAGAAAGAGTTTCTTTGATTTTTTTGAAATGAAATGGAAAAACTCACAACCTTTCCAATCTTTCTAAAGCAACCAATTTCACTTCAATGTAATGAAAATGTAGTCAACAACCAAATTCCAGATTTCCCTAAACATCAAATAATCCAAAATACTTTTTATCTCTAATCACCCAAAATTTCAAACTCATAGAAATCAATCAGGAGAGTTAGAGAAAACACATATTTCCTTATTAATTCTTTGATTTAATGAAAATAACAGTGCAATTGTGAGGAATTCACAAGATGAAAGTAACAATATCCTTTATCAAGAAAAAATGACCACAATTCCTTCACAAAAGCACTAGGTCTCAAGAAACCCTAATTTGCAATTCAAAATGAGATTGACCACAAATAAGAAAAAACTAAGGCTTAACTAGTGTGTTTGGCAGAACAAAATAAGAATATCATAAGCAAAAGGACAATCTATATTTTTTTGATCAATCAGCGAATCAACCAGGCAAAACCCTATGTAATTTCTTCAAAAATATCTAATTCTCAAAAATCATTAACAAAGCACTCAATTGAGTTCAGAAAAGACATAACACAGTCCAAACAAAGTTAATGACACTCCCAGAAAAACAAACTCAGGTTTGGGTTGAAGTCAAAGATATATTTTCAAAAATTCTCAAGGCTTGCATAGGTAAAAAGTGGAAAATAGAGTGCATGTGCTCTATTGCTAAGTAAAAACTAGCACAGAACTGCACTCTGTTAGTAAACAAAAACAAAGCAAGGTACAAAACTTAAGAAAAAATAAAATTTCAAAAAATCAACCACATAGATCTGAAAGATCATTAATTTATAAAGACTCGGGTCTGGATAAATCAAAAGAATTAGAAAGCAAAACTAAGGAAAAAGACGAGAACATAGATGTTCCCCAGTATGGTCGCCAATTTGTTACACTAGACAAATCCCTCTTGCAGACAAGAGTGATCTCCCTAGATCCTTGATGAAAACTAGAAACAAGTAATACAATTGAACTAACCCTTTCCCTAAGTTGAACTTGTTTGAATTATAAGAATTAAAGCTAATGGATGAGCCTCTTACCTAATTCATGAAATGATTGATGAATATCCCTTGTTGTGATTCGATGCATCTCTTCAATGCTTGATAAAACCTGCAAACATCGACCATAAAAGGATCAAAATCACATGCGATATAATCCTCCAAACAACTTAACCTAATGATCAAGGAGATTAGGAATTGAATTTGCCTTAATAAACATTATAAACAATTGTAAACCATTCATGATTCCAACAAGACAAATCAATGGGAGAAAGTGTTCATTTGTATTAATCAAAGATTAAGAGGAGCCTTACAACCTTCGCCTTTATTCCATGAGGTCCCTCCCAAATGCCTTCAATATCCTTCTTAGATGACAAGATTTACAATTTCAAACCAACAACATAAGTTTGTCTTCTCTAAGTTCTGACCTCCTCAATCCCTCTACCCTCTAGTCATTTTATAGGCCAAGAGGAAGAAGTTTTAGATCCAAAAGAGGAGGATGATACTCCTTCATTAAGGGATCAGGTTACCATGAGAAAAGGGATTAAGATGCATCATCTGAGGGTTATATTTCAAATACTCATCACTTGGAAGCTTTTAGTTGGGAAATATTCGACCAACTATGTTTCTAGGATGTACTTTTTATTTTTACTTTCTTGAATTCACCTATATAGGTTTATAATGGTAGACAGAGTGCAGCTCTGCACTATTCTCAGAGTTAATTCCAACGAATGTGTGGGAAACTCTAGAAAAATTAGTGGAGATGGAACTTAACAAGGTGTGACAACTATTTTCCCCAAATTTCTCATCTACTTCAAGATATTTTGGGTTGTTTGGCTTCTGAGGGAGTTGGTTCAAACATGTTCATGCATGGTAAAATGACCCATAAATTGATTAAGTGTCATGGTGACAAATTGACATGTAACACATACATGTTCAGGTGCAACACAAAAGGTACACTTTGCGATGAAAGTGATGACACTTATGTGATAGTGCATAAATATTTGGGAATGCATGTAAAACATGTCTACATGACTAGAAGGACTCATCAACACCAAATTTCCCTTTGAAACAAGCCATAACTCTACTTTACATGATAAGTTACACTTCTCATGCCAAAATACAACATTTGCTATATGAAGATAAAAGTGCGAGAGACACATGCGATATGCGAGAAATGGTGAGAGTAACACATGTGATATGTGAATGATGGTTAAAGAGACACATCCCAAAGAAAATATAACTTGAAAAAAACACTAATTAAGGTGAAATAAAGTGAAAGCGACAGTAAAAACATGAAAGCAACACTCGCAAAAGTGAAGGCACACAAAAGCGACAGTTTGAAAAACTCATTGGAATAGAAGTACATTCGCAACCCAAAGTGAGAGTATCAATGAATGTGTGCACTAACTATTGACACAAGTTGAACATCACATATGCACTGTCTTGATGGAATTGTGTTATGTCCATTCAAGCTTGCATAAAAGAGCATGCTCATGAACATTTTGTGGAGTAAACATGTGTGAGCATATGCCTTTGACACTTATCGATTGAACATAAAGTGACTACGGAATTAATGATCACAACATCCAAAGTAGGCACCAAAATTCAAGTGCAAACAAAATTTTGGATGGTGTTTTTCACAGTGACAACACTTGGCGATACATTGGTAGAACTCCAACTTCTCTACCTTGGTCAAATCTTATATGTAGGATCTAGCTTCTCAGGAAGTATTGATTCATTGTTTAGATTACTTTGGCTTCCCCACTTACCCCGTGTATAAACATATTCCCCTTAATCCTTTCTTGGTTGAACACAATAGTAAAGACAACTATATCACAATGTTTCGAATCAGGAGAAGGGTAATGTTATTCACAAGCTTAAGATATTCAGAGTATAGTTTTTCATCTCTGGTGTTGCTCCACTGCTAGTAGGCCTCGACAGTACCCTGACAATGTCACTTTAGGAACACAAACATTGCTCCACTACTAGTGAGCCAAGACAGTACCCCAATGGGGTTTCTTACTTCACCTCCCTGCGTAGGAAGCCTTTCTCTTCTTTCACCCTTTATTTGTTTATTTTATAGAGGACCGTGCATTGAAACTTATTCATTTCATGGGCAAAAGAGGGACCCTGACTTATTGAGAGAAGAAGAGGTTGTTCCTTTAGAGAAGCATATATAAAACCTATGGTATTGGTTTTCTCGTTTATATTTTCCCCTTGTCCTTCTCTACTTGATCTGATTAGCGTGGAAAACACTAAAACATAAAGAACCAAGCATAGAAACGAGGTTCCTAGAAAATATATGGTTGTCATGGTTTCACACAAAGATCTTCTTACATGAGGATCGCATTTTCCATAAAAACATCATCGAAAAAAAATTATGGAACCAAGATGAAGAATAAGGACTAAAGGTTAGCCAAATGTTGCAGTGTCAAAAGACCCATTTTTTATTTAGCCACATTGTCTTTTGAGTCGAAGGGAACATCCTTCATGTGAAGTGTTATTAAACAAAACATGGAACAAGAAAAAAAAATCAAAAGGATAAAGTAAATGAAGACTAAATGAAAATATGATGCAAGAAAAAAGTAAGAAAACAAAATTAAAAGTATAGAAAACGAGTACAGGACCAATGTACAAGGGAGATTGGTATGCAGCTAGAACTAATCCTAACATAAGAAACTAGAAGGTCAGGGTAAAGTGTACTGAAATTTCCAATGTAACCACCGTAACTTCTCCCAACATGCATACATAAAGAGACAATGGATTAAAACATATATAAAATAATTTGCAATATAAAATATAGGTGCTTCAATAACTTGCACAACAAACTAAATGTCTTTCTTATCAGTAGAAAGATATGTCATAGACACTACCTCTAGTCATCTCGTCCTCTTATCTTTTCGGTGAAAACTATAATTAAACAAACCTTGGAAGCTTCTTATGAATGTATATTCATCTTTACTATCCTCCTTAGCAAGCATGATAAAATATCAAAACTTGTTATTTGTGACTGAGCTTGCCAGGTATGATTTCTCCAATGACTCAGTGATTGCATCATCAAATTTGAAATAGTCCTCTTGAGAACCTTGAAATCTTTGAAACAATGAATTTTTAATTAAAAGAGTGGGATCAGGATGAGAATATTGTGAGGAAAAATAAATCTATTCGTATTCATAAGGCTTGTCAAGATTGTTATGCTTCTTGACCTGCAAATGATACCCAAATACAGAATATGCGAAGAAAAAAGACCGATAACACAGAATATGCGAAGAAAAGATATCTAGAGCACAGAATAGTGAAGACTTTATTATTCAGAGAGTAATGTTCACTTGCCTCTTCGAGGGGGCAACCTCCAATAGAGCAGAGCTCGATTACAAAAATAAGACACTATGCTCCTCGTAGGGAGTTAATATCCTTTATATATGACTCCTATAAGTAATATCACGGGTGAATACCGCTTATTACTAATACCGTCGGCCCATTTGCAACTAACTGTGGTTCCTTTATTAATTGTGGATTAACCACTTACAACTATTAATATGGGCTTTATTGACTCCTGACTATGACGTGGTCCCATTACATAGATAAGGGGGTTAGGGTGGGACCCTAACATGCCCACCCCCTTAAGACTAGCCTTGTCCTCAAGGCTGAAGCTGCGGAAACTGCTGCAGGATAGTGGCTGGCTCCCAAGTTACATCTTCTGGAGAGGTGTCTTTCCATTTGACTAGGACTTCCTTAATCATGCGGTCGCACAGTTGCTTGACTCGTGTGTCAAGGACCTGTTCCGGTTGAAGCCAAATGGATCCTTCTTCGTCCAATTCCGATAGACTGGTCTGAATTCTGCAATTATTCCCAATCACTTTCTTGAGGCATGAAACATGAAAAACTGGATGGATTTTTGCAGTAGGTGGCAAAGCCAAATTGTAGGCCACTTCTCCAATGCGTTGAAGTACTTGATATGGTCCGTAGAATTTGGGAGAGAGTTTCTGACATCCTTTGTCTTTGAGTGATGTTTTCTTATATGGTTGGAGACGTAAAAAGACCTAATATCCTTCTTGAAATTGGCGCTCTGAGCGATGCTGGTCTACCTGTTGCTTCATGCGGTTCTGAGCTTGGTGAAGATTCTCTCGAAGATGGGCGAACATAGTTGCGCGGTGTTGTAGGAGTTGATCCACTGCATGGACTTTTGAGCAGCCCTTGAGATATGAAGTAGGTGAAGGCAGGAGTTGACCATATACTGCTTCATATGGAGTCATTTTGGTGATGGCATGATAGTTGGTGTTATACCACCATTCTGCCAGAGGTAGCCACTGTACCCAAAGGTGTTGTGTTTCTGAAGTAAAACACCTAAGGTAGGTTTCTAGACATTTGTTGACTGCTTCAGTTTGACCATCTGTTTGCGGATGGTAGGAAGTACTGAGTTTTATTTGAGTGCCTTGTATTCTGAAGAGTTCCTGCCAAAAATTGCTGGTGAAGATCGGGTTACGGTCAGACACAATAGAAATGGGCATGCCATGCAATTTGAAGATCTGATCCATGAAAGTTTGAGCAACCAAGGTGGGTGTAAACGGGTGGGGGAGAGCGCAAAAATGAGCATACTTCGACAATCGGTCCACAACCACCATGATGACTTCCTTGTTCCCTGACTTTGGAAGACCTGTAATGAAATCCATAGAAACTTCGGTCCAAATGGATGCCGGAATGGGCAATTGTAAGGTGCCTGGTGTGTTGACTGTTTCCCCTTTGTGGCGTTGACAGACCTCGCATTCGGTTACGAATGTAAGGATGTCCTTTTTCATGCCTGTCCAAAAAAATGATCTTCTGGTGCGAGCATACATCTTCTGAAAGCCCGAATGT